>VUQH01023838.1:0-19457 GCA_015106775.1 Etroplus canarensis
TCTGAATACTTATGACCATGTGATATTTCAGTTTTTCTTTTTTAATAAATTTGCAAAAATTTCTACATTTCTGGTTTTTTCTGTCAAGATGGGGTGCTGAGTGTACATTAATGAGAAAGAAAATGAACTTTTTTGATTTTGGTAAATGGCTGCAATGACACAAAGAGTGAAAAATTTAAAGGGGTCTGAATACTTTCCATACCCACTGTAAATACAACAAGATATGATTAAAGTGGAGACATACATCTTTAATTACAGTGCTACAGTAACTGTAAAGTATGTTCTGTTGGGTTAAGATCTGGTGACCTACTTGGCCATTGAAGAATTTCCCATTTCTTTTCCTTCAGAAATTGTTGGGTTGCTTTTGCAGCATGCGTTTGGACTGTGAAGCACTGTTTGATCAGCTTTGCAACATTTAGCTGAAAGAGTATAGGCTTGTACATGTTAGATTTAATCCTGCTACTTCCATCAGCAGTCACATCATCAAAAAACAGTAGTGACCCGGTTCCACTGGTAGCAATACATGCCCATGCCATAACATTGCCTCTGCCATGTTTGATTTGGTATGCTCTGGATCATAGGCTGTTCCTTTACTTCTACTTTTCTCTTCACATCATTCTGATACAAGTTCATCTTGGTTTTATCTGTCCAAATTTTTCAGAAACTGGGCAGGTCCTTTTAGAGGTTTTTGGCAAAGCCTAATTAGTATGTATTGTTCTTGAGTGTAACTGCTGGTTTGCACCTTGTTGTTATCCCTCTGTGTTTACATTCATGATTTTTTTTCTTGATTGTAGAAATTAACACTGATGTCTTGTCTTGATGTTGTGAAATGGTTTTTCTTAATCACGGAAAAAATTCTGCACTCAACCACTTCATTTGTCTTGGGTGGTCTTCCAGACCTTTTAGGGTTTCTGAGGTGCCCAGCACATTCCTTCTTTTTAAGAATGTGCCAAATTGCTGTTTTGGCCACTTAAAATCTGTCAATCTCTCATATGTTTATTTTGCATTTTCAACCTAATGGCCTCCTTCATATGCGCTGCACCGTCTCTTTGGTCCTCATATTGACAGTTCAAGTGGAATACTACCAAATGCAAATTCAACACTTCAACAATTCAACAAAATCAACTAAAGATGTTTTATCTGCTTAGACTGTCATGGAATAATGAGGTAACAGGCCTCACCTGGCCATGAAACAGCCTATCAGTCCATTGTCTGGTTACTTATGAGCCTCTGAAAATGGAGGACTGTGTGTTAAAATGGCTGTAATTCCTAATCAGCTAAGGCAAAACTTGTGTTAAACCCCTTGAATTAAAGCTGAAAATCTCAACTTCAGTAGCCTCTTGGTTGTTTGATTTAAAATCCACTGTGGTGGTGTACAAAGGCAAAATTACAAAAAAAATATGCCATTGTCCCAAAACTTA
This sequence comes from Etroplus canarensis, assembly GCA_015106775.1. Lineage (NCBI taxonomy): Eukaryota > Metazoa > Chordata > Actinopteri > Cichliformes > Cichlidae > Etroplus > Etroplus canarensis. Next base: position 1,422 of record VUQH01023838.1, read on the forward strand.
TGTACCTAACTGTATATACAGACCTAACTGTACATACACAGACTTTAAAGCAAAGACTTGCATTTGCTTGACATAGTTGTAGAATCACTTAATATTAAATGGTAACAGGTACAGAGGAATAATTGTAGAAGGAAATTCTTTATTGTTAAGCCAGTTTAGACAGGGGGCCTGCTCTATAAACAGGAACAGTTTTTCAAAGAGTTATTGTTCTTTGAGCTTCTTAAAATGCTCCATTTGCTGTGACATCATTCAAAATTGACTCAAAACAATGTCTCCCAATGAGTTTTACATGTTTAAACTCCTCTCAGTGCTTCCCATCCCACATCTTCCCCTCATTGCTGAGTCTTATGAAACCAGAAGTGGCACACGTTGGACAGCTGGTCTCTGTAGAATTGTCTGTATTTGAGAATTTATCTCTGTGCAGATGGTCATTCCTTGGCCCTATTAAAAAAGAACCAATTCATGAATAAATGAATAGAGCTAGCAAATTATAACAAGATAGCTCATTTCATTGCACAGTGTTAAAGGGTGTGTTTCTGTGGAAGAGAGAGTCCAATTACCTGAAATGTACTTTCTGAACTGTCCTCTGATACGTAGTTTTGCGCCAGAGGACCATCTTAAGCCTGAACTTTGATCAACAGAGCTAATTGATTTTTTGCGAATAAAATAGAATGTATATGTTCTCAATTAATTGTTTTGTTATAAAGATTTTCCTTCCTATCTCAGAGTCCATTTCATGCATACTTTCAAATGATGCCATTTACATGCGTCCCCATGGTATATGTCACTTCACTATTTATACTAGAACTACTTCGCTGTCTAACCAGATGATATTTTTGTTATTTATCTGGTCATTTGTGGCCTCTATTGGACAGCCACAGCTGAATTATACAGGAAATATAGTGAAAGAGAGTCTGGGAGTAACATTCAGTAAAGGTTTAGTGTCCCCTGACTACCCATCAGATTTGGTCAATGTTTCTATCCTGTAACCACCAACAATGCTCAGAGGAAAATGATATTTTGAACTTTGTACTTCATTAAAAGTTAAAATAAAGAAGAACTGCATGCATCCAGTTTTAAATAAAGAACAGAAAATACTAAATAAATAAACAAATAAAATGTATATAAAATAAAATTAAATAAAGGTCAGGACAACCCTTTGATTTCAGTGATAACATCAGGCATATAATATGCTCGCAGCAACAATAATATATTATATAGCAGGTATGTCTACCATGTTTATATTTCAGTTTGGGTGTCTCTAATATTTGATATTTTGTGTAAACATAAAGTATAGTCAAAACTGATGTGAATTTCATGTAATTAGTAGCCACACTATTAGACAAATTGAAATTTTGACCTGATCATGGTGCAAGAGTAAAATTTTAAAGCAGGAGTGTCAAACTCACTTTATATCATAGGCCATACGCAGCCCAATTGCATCTTAAGGGAGCTAGACAGGTAAAGTGACTGACTGATAACTTATAATGAAAAACTACCTCCGAACTGTTCCCCTTACTTTCAGTGAAAAGATGTGTAACTACACATTAAATACCTGAGATGACTTAAGTAAAAGAAGTGCAGTTTTAAGAGTACATCTTCCACTTTATCCTGTACTTACCAGAATTCACAGAAAATGTCCTATTTTTTATCATGTAAACACAGAAAATTCTATTGTAAACAGTAAAATTAAAGAACTTTCCTATTATTAACTTGAATACTAAATAATAAAGAAGAAAATAATTTTCTTTCCTGATTTCTTACTTTGGGAAATAACAACCCACGGTTTATGTATTTGTGAGTAAAAAGATTGTAAAACTGATGAAAATATAGCTAAAGGTCCAAAAGTTGTGCCTTTCTTTTTTGAAATCTCCACATTTTCCAAAATCATCCAGTGGGCTGGATTGGACCCTTTGGTAGGCTGGTCCTGGCCCTCGGGCCATATATTTGACACTCCTAGTTTAAAGATCTTCAATATTATTTAGTTGAATCTGTAGCGCTAATTAAAATAGTCACCAGGATTCATCCTATATGAATCGATACAACAGCTTTTATATATTTCAGTCAGGACCAAAGTGGTGGACCAACAGATGGACAGTGACTTGACACTGAGGCAATGGTGTCATTGTGGCTAAATATGACAGAAAATGCTTTGTTACATACTAAAAATACCAAATCAGTTTTGTAATATAACTGTAAGTCTATGTATGGTATTTTAGTATAGCTGTCCTTTGCTAAGGTGCTCTAATTAGGTTTCTTTGCCCAAGAAATGATGAGACAGCTCTCAGATGGCTGGCTAAGCAATGGCAGCAAGTAGAGGAAAAAACATTGTAATTCAACATGCATTCCCCCTTTATAGATGCATCCAAGCCAAGTTAGACAAGAGATGGTTGCCTGTAAGCAATTGTGCCAAGACTGTGGTGATGGATGGATTCAGTCAGATGTTCCTCTCTCCAAAGGTATGCAGCAGCTCTAAATTCGGTCTTAGTTATACCAAGTTCCTTCTAGGAGCAAGTCTCACTGACCAGCATACATCTTTGCGGGACCCCTGACATTTAGGATTATATAGAAGAGCCTATGTCAATGAACGGGGAAGCAACCATAACTGATTCCAATGGTTATTAGGGCATAAAAAGCTACATGTTTAGATTCACAAGTGAAGATTAAAACTGCTTCAAAGTCTTTGATGAATTTGCTTTAAAAGCTTTTTCTCCCACTAGTCATATCTTAAATACCTCATAGTAGCATATTATCCCAATAGAGTACTTTGCTCTGAGTGTAGGCCTGTAGTACTTGTGGTTCCTAGAGTTTCAATATTAGAATGGCATTTAGAGGCTTTGGCTATCACGATCTGGAATCAGGAGACAAACATTCGCTCTTCTTTTGATATCAGCCCTAAAACTTCCATTTTTGATTATGCCTATAGTGTAAACATCCCTTATATATGCTGCTGTAAGCTCAGGCTGCTGGAGGAATTCCCATGATGCACTGAGCATTCCATCTTCTGTCACCTCTTTTCACACCTAATCAGTTAACATGCCACTACTGCACGTAAATATTTTTTTCTACTCTCCCATAGTTTCTGTGCTGTCCTTGGCTTCTGTGCTCTTCCTTGCTCACAGTGGGTTGTCTGATCTTTGAGGTTCACTCTTTAATATTTTGGTTCTTTATTCTACAATAAAAAAGCATCTTTTGTTATGAATTGGCACTATTTAATTTGATAGTCATGCTACTGTTACTCTACTATGCATGCCCAGAGTTTAGCCACATTACAGCTCCTTTCACAGTTCAGTGCAACATGATCAGCACTTCATACTCATGCCACCAGAAGACTGAAATGTAGTGAGCTGCGTATATGTCTGTTTAGCTCAAGTTTTACTATGATAATGAGTAGGCATCCTTGCCAGCACACAGTTGAAAATGTAATGAACCTTTAGTTAGTCACAGCAGTGCAACAACACAACTAGCTCATGTGTTTTCTGGATAGACTGTTGATTGGCTCTCTGGGGGCCAGGGCCAAAGATCATCCTTGCCTTTTAATAATTCTCAGATTTCTATCATGGACTCTATATATCGTAATTAGAATCAGAATACTTTATTAATCCCAGGGGGACAGTTGCATTGTGTTACAGATTCTCAGTTACTGTACTTATAAATACATACAAATTTGAAAGGCAGAAATGAAGATTAAATTAAATAAGCAAATAAAAATGTCTGTATAAACCGCAGTATGTAACATTACATCCAAAGTTAAACACTAAAATAAATAATAAAAGGATGATGTAGGTTTCCTTGCTCTCTAACCTCAGTAAATGCTTTTCTAATGAGTTTATGGTCTCAGTCACTAGTTCAGAATCAGAATACTTTATTAATCCCCAGGGGGTAAATTACTCAAGTCTTGATGAATAAAACATGATGTTTATTTTTTAAAATATAGTCCCAATTAAAGTCGAGAAGGAGGATAAAAGTGTATGCTTAAAGATGGGCCTACCTTCTGATTGACAAGTCGTTACCCTCACTCAGTCATGCTGCCAACATACCCCTCTTAAAATATAAGCTTTCAAACCTGGGGATTATACTTGATTGTTTATGTAGATAGAGACAGCTGCAAACACAACAGATCAGCAGTCACTCCTATTTTGTTCCAAGTCTGCTTAGAGTAGACATAATACATTGTAGTGTTGTGCATGTCTGTGCAGGCACAAAAGAATCGAGGGCATGCAAACATTCCCACCTAGCCTTGTACCCTTGATGCATTTTTGTCACGCTGACTGAAGTGGACCCAGGCATACTCGTGGATGTGGAAAGTATAACAAATCCAAGATTGAGATCATGAAAGTGCTCAGCTTTAGACTTCAGATTGGTTGCTTTATCTCTCATCCCTCTTTCTAGCATGTCTGTGTGTGTTAATGTTTACCTCTTTCCAAGAGTGGGCGTGGTCATAGGAGGACTCCAGCAGGCACACCCGTTTACCACCTCCACTTTCCTGCACTACTTAACCTCAGTTCCCTTGTTGCCAGTTTGTTGTCCTGTACTGTGCAGTAATATAGCCCAGGCCTCTTTGCAAATTTGTGATTTACCTACTTGTTTGTGAACCTGTTACCTGTACTTACCTGCATCCTCACAGAAATCACTGGTGATGTGCCAGCTGGATTACTCACCTGTGAGCCTGTCTGACTCACTCTCCTGCACAATCATTCTGGGACTCTGGAAACTGAGACGTAGTGTGGAGGAAACATTACTGGATTTCCCAGAATGGACATTCTGGATTGCAAACCATAACCTTGAGCACATTTCTTGTTGTTGTATATTCTTGATGTTTTTTATTAAATGCTTTAGAAATGTCTTTAACTGTGTCCTTGACAATCAGTTTCCTAAGTTTGCCACTGTAGTCTCTAGCACATGGTGAATAGGTGCTTATAGATTTTCATGTAACATAATATACAAACACATGACTATAAAGTATACACATATGGGCTTACTGGTTGAGACACCCACTCTTTTCCTCTTTAACTGACAAAGTCAAGTAATGAGGCACTGAATGCAGCAGGTGCTACACTACAGTAGAGCCTTGTGTACAGAAACAAAGTGCATATTTTTTGTGTGTTAAAATTTTGTGTGCTTGTGTAACAATACAAGAAATACTAAGTCTTTGACCTTAAGGTACTGACCATTTGTGAAGGATTGCCTGAGTGTAAAAGCTGAACATAGGCATTGTGACGTCACTGTTGCTTAGTGTAGCCCTATTGTGAAGTCTTGATCTGAGAGTTTTTACCCTTGCTTCTTGGTGTGTTGAGGACACAACACTTGAGGGTTGGCTTTGGCTTAGAAACTGAGGTATATGCATGCTCGTATGATAGACTTGTCAGTGGCCTGTCCTAAAGCTGCTTTGTCATACTTTTTGAATCTAACTAGAACCATAATTTACAGAATTAACATCATGTTGAATTCACTGAGACTTGAAACCAGCACCTGAGACCACATACTCATCAGGAAAGTATTTACTAAGGACAAGGACACAGATCAGTTGATTTTCCTTAGACTTGCAGTTTGACAGATTTTTGCTGGAGTGACCAGAATGGACGGGATCAGAAATGATTACATCAGAGGGACAGTTCAGGTTGAGCTGTTTAGAGATAAAGAGCGGCAAGGCTGAGATGATTTAGACTTGTGCAGAGGATGGATAATGGCTATATTAGACAAAGGATGATGAGGATGGAGCTTCCAAGCAGTAGGAAAAGAGGAAGACCACAGAGAAGTTTCATTGACGTAGTGAAAGAGGCCATGAAAAGGGTTGGTGTGAAGAGGATGTAAGGGACAGGGTGAGATGGAGTCAGATGATCTGCTGTGGTGACTCCTGAAGGAAGCAGCTGAAAGACGAAGTTTAAACTTGAGTATTATTCTGAAATTTTCAGTCATGTGTTTGCAGACCAATCAGTTCAAGTACTCAACTTAGATGTAGCAGAGGCAGACTAAGTACTAGTAGCTGTATTTGTGATAATAATCATGGGGAATATTTTAGTTGATTCTTGAGAAAAGGCTTCGTAACAGACAGTGAATGAGGCTTTAAGTTGCTCTCACAACTGTGTCCTAAGATGACTTGCACGACTTCATCAGGGAACTTTAATAAGACAAAATGTGCCTGAAACCCAAAGTGGCATGTCCTATTAGCACAGCATAAAAAGAATAGGGAATCTCACTCATTGTCACGGACTAAAGCGCATTAGGTAGGTCAGTCTGTCTCATAGGCAGTCACTGAAAACTGTAAACTAGACATACGGTAAGTATTATCTTCCTTTTCCTCATTTTCTTAGTGTTTGACTGATATATTTACATTTAAGATTATCAGTACAGAGCTTAAATCACCTAAATTATAAACAGGTTCATGCTAGCTTGGCTTTACTTACTGAAAATTCTCCCCTGCTGTTTGGGGGAAGTACAGTAATGAAAAACAACAACATTCTTGTGAGGTAAGCGAGGATAATTTTGTCATTGAAGCTCATCTGTTTGGAAAAAAAAACGGTTCATTCATTTGCTTTGGAAAATAAATGTATGTGGTATCAGTCTTCTCATCTAACTCTTGGCAAAAAAACTTTTCCGACATGTCACACTATTATTTTTCAATAAATCCATTAATCCGATAGTATTCTAGAATTGTTTAGGATGAAATGCCTGTTTATCTAAACAGGCATTTTAAATTAAATAATGACTCACAGGGAATTGAAAAAAGTGCTTATTTCTTGCAAAAGCATGCCAGTTTATATTCTTGATATTGCTAATTAAATGCTTAATCCTTGAAGCAAGCTTTCAAATTACACCCACACAGTAAGTAACTGCTCCAGTAAATCCAGTTTAGTTACATAATCCTACTCTGATCTGTGGTTTGATTTGTGGTGGTGAGGAGCTCGTGCTGTCCGTGTGTGTTTGTTGTCAGATTAGGGGAACCTAAAAGAAATTTTAACTTCAGCTGTTGCCACCAGCCCTCAACTTTCATTAAAATAAGAACACTGGAGGTATTTGGTCCCCATTCATCTTTTTTAATCCTTTCTCGGTCGAACACTGTATTTACTGTAATTTGAATTTTATCCAAGTAACCCACTTGTTTTATTTGCACCTTCACTTTGTTGTAAAGTAAGGAGACAGATAACAAATTGCTGTACCTTTGGCTGCTCCCTTGTATTTTCCCCAAGAGGTTGCCACAGCAGTTTATTCTGCATTGGTAAGTTGATAGAGGTTTTATGCCAGATGCCCATTCTGATGCAACCCTCCATGGTGAGAGGGTCTTGTGCCCCCACCTGGAATCAAATCAGGGACCTTTCGCTTGTAAGGCAAATGTGTAAAACACTACACTACGAGGGACACTAACAAATTGCTGCAATTTTATACATCAATTTTAATTTGTTGATTTTTCCCTCCTGCCCGTTTCTTAATTTAACTGCATTGACTTAAAAAGGCAATGGCTACACCTTGGAAATAATTAGGACATCACTGTGCTTTGACACACAAGTTTATTATATTGGTCTCGTGTTCTGTGGATTGCTTTTGCTCTCATTACTTTTCCTCAGATCAGCAAAGCATGGTGCTGATCACTGTGACCTGCAATTATCAGTTTACTTGTTTTGCACTCAGGGGTTAAAAGTGAAATGAGCACATGATACAATCCACAGAGAACACTGACTCCAGCATCTACTTTCAATATGCTGTTAAGGGAAATTATTAGATTTTGTTCCACTGTTAAAAGTGAATATTTCTGGTTAAACTTGTTTTTCTCATTACAGTCAAATATTCATCATGAACTATAGGGGACTCATTAATGGAAAATCCCTCTTGTCTATCCCTCTTGTCTGAGATATAACTCATACCATGACTCAGTAGCATGAAGTGTTTGTTTCACAGCCCACCACTACTCCCTGATGATGAGGAAACCCATAAGCGCCTGTGGCTGTAAATAAGATCCAAAGAAAAGCAATTAGGCCTCATCTTCACAGTATGCCTCAAAATATTTCACAGGCCTCTTCTCCTCTATTCCATGACTATCAATGACTTTGCGTCTAGCCTGAGAATATTGGAGGCCTGTTGGAAACCTTGAACTGAAATGAATCATTACATAAAGCTTGTGATGTCCCAGAAAGGGAATTCTCTAAAGGGTGAAAAATGTATCCACCTAGGTGACTTTGTTGGTATCATTTAAAAAAAATTAAGTTTTGCTCTGGGTACTTGCACTAAATTTTCATTTTTTCACTCCTTTATATGCAGATTATGCAGGTAGCTGTGCGTAGTAAAACAGAATTGTAGTGGCTCCTTATGAGTGCAGACTAATATGAAGAAGACTAAAAATATAATATAGTGCCTCTTTGAAAATTGTTAAATTAAAAAAACTATGTAAAAGAAAATATGATTCATCGGACCAAGCCACCTTTTTCCATTAAACCTTTACTCCATGGTTGAGTTCTAATAGAAAAGCACAGAGGTCAGTTCGGACACCAGTGTACCACTGTGCAGCTCCATACTTAAAAAGCTGCACTGCACTATGTGATCTGACACCTTTCTATCACAGCCAGCATGAAGTTTTTCAGCAAAACCTTTATGAATTCCCACAAGAAAACTAGTGTAGCCATCCTGTGGGGTTGCAGAGTAAGCATTGCAGTGCTTATTCAATTTTATCTCATTTTGCTCTAAATCAGTTGTTTAGCTTCAAAAATTGACTGTTTACTTCCTGCCTAATGTATCCCACCACTGTCAGATTTAATAATGTCTGATTATACATTCCCTGGCCAGATAAAAACAAGTTGTGCAGTTCATTGGACCACCTTTAGCTTTGATGATATCACACATTTGCTGTGGTGTCATTTTGAAAGGCTTATGCAGTGTCATAACATTTATTCCTATTCAGAGTTGCATTAATCTTTTACCAAATTCTTGTAGTGATGGAAGAGTTGGAGCACTACATAAAGTCTTCTCCATCACACCTCAAAGATTCACAATGGGGTTAAAGTCCAGACTCTGTGGTGGCCCAATCCATGTATGAAAATGATGTCTCATGTGCCCCAAACCATTTTTTTCACAGTTTGAGCCAGATGAATCCTGGCATTGTCATGTTGGAATATATCTATTCCATTAGGCAATTTCTGGGAAAACCTGGTCATTCAGTATATTCAAGTCATCATTTGGCGTAATTTTTTGGCCACATACAGGTAAGGTTGCTGAACCTAGACTGGCACAACTGAACCAACTCCAGAGCATAACACTGCCCCCACAGGCTTGTATGGCAGGCACTAGGCATGATGGGTGCATCATTTACTCTGCCTCTCGTCTTACTGTGATGCACCATTCACTCTGGAACAGGGTAAATCTGTACTCATCAGACCACATGAACTTTTATCATTGCTCCAGAGTCCAATTTTTCCGGCCACCTTCCTTTTTTATTTCCTGGCCAGACTGTGTTTCAATTCACCATGAGGGGCATCTAAATTTCACAACCATCCATCCAATAATTTTGAAGACATTTTACTTGGAGGAAAAGCCATGGGCTAAGCTAATTCATTAAGGTATACTAAGTCTAATAATTTTCATTCTACTCTATTTAATCCTTTTCTGGACATTTTGCTGAGAAAAGAGCAAAAATAAGAGAGGGGTGATCTACAGAAAGGTGGCACATGTGTTTTGGGGTAATTTGGACAACAATGAAGCATAATGATTGAATAGTGAAATAGGTCTGCCAGTATTGATTATGAACTGCTGTTGTCCACCTTGTAGACATGATGCTGTTACAAGTGTCAGCCTTACTGGCAAGTCTTCCCTTTGAATGCTAATACAAAAGCAGAAATGGCAATTAACCCAGTATGCATGCTGATCACTGTGTAAATGCTGAAAAACTGAGGAGAAGGCAGAGGGGTCCTGACCTTTTCAAAGACTGAGTGCAAGAGGGCATGCTCAGAATATAGAGCATTTTTATTTCAGTTATTATTATTTATCTGTTTATGTAGTTTAACAAAAATAAACATTGTGCTTAGAAATGCTTCAGCTTTTTTGCTGGATCCGTGAGGATAAAAGTCAGGAGACTCACTAGAGTACATAGGATTAATCAGTTGGGAATCGTGACTGCCCATACAGGCTATGCAGTAGTCAGTGTGCTGTATCAGTCTTAATCATATAGTCATATAGTAGCTGGCAGCCCAATACCCAGCTACTGGTGTGCCTAAAATTAGCAAAAGATATGACAGTCTGATATGCCTAGATTAAATGTTTAAAAGTGACACTATAGGTTAAGGACAATCTGTCATTCAAAGAATAGATCTAATTAATTTTCACACAGAATGGAAAAGCTTCAGTAACTCCTGCTCCACATGAACAATTACTGCTCTGACAAGGTTATTCTAAATTTGCCCAAAGTTTAGTTTTATCATAAAAAAGCACGAGGCACAAGAGTCTTATGACAAACCAGCACTGAGCTCAGACTTGGAACTGCTGACGTACATCAGCAGCAGAAGTTTGGAGATCAAGATGGAGAACAAGTTATAACAGCTGAGGCATGAGGATAATGATGTTGAGAAGTCAGATGGGAACAGAAAGACAGAGAGGGAGCTGTATCATAGCTCCCTTCAGGCAATATGCGACAGAAGAAGATATGGTCCCTCAGTCCCCAGGCATTCCCATGTTGGTCTCCCAACTGTGCCCTCACCAGGCTGGGGATCAATCCCTGCCTGCCTGACTCTGCTCCCGTGCTCCGAACTCTTCATTAGGCCTGGCCTGCTAGAGTGGAAGCTCTAATTGACAAGGGCCACTGAGAGCCAGCATCCCCGTCTGCCACCCTCTCAGAGAAAGGGTCGCCAGGCATCAGCCGCTCACACTAATCTTTCCCATTATCCTGTGCTCTACTGCGGGGGCAGAAAAACAGCCTGGCTGTCGAACTTGTGGATGCTACATTTAGGTGTGTTTCTGTTTGTGTGTGACTGTCTGCAAGCTTTGTTTGAGTTCTTTGCCTAATGGGCGCACAGGTCTGATTAGATCATGTGAAAAACAGAGCCCATCTATGGCACTTGTTTACAACCTAGTCTTCGATGAGACTGTTGTAAGAAAAAGTCTGAGCTATCTTTACTGGTTTATAGGATGTTTTTCCTGTGAACTCGCTTTGCTAGAAAGCACTGCACTTCCTGTTTTGCGAACAACAACTCTTAACCTATGATTAAGAGCTTTTATAACAGAGGGGCAGGAAAAAAATCCCATCTATCTTTTTTATCTGTTCCAATATTGAACTCACTACTGAGAATGCGCTTATTTTTATTCACTACTCCCATGGTGATTTATGCCACTCACAGGTCTCATTTCCATGCTTAATCATTATGATTGAACATTTAATTTAGGAATTAAAGCAATTTGCAGCATGGCAAGAGTAATTTTCAGGGTCATTTACACTCCTTAACTGCCCAATGAGAAGCTGCATTTCTTTTTTCAGTGAAAGAGAGAAAAGAGGTACTGGGGTCCTTGAAGATCAGGGCAGAACTCAAAGGAATCACTGGGAAGAAGTGATAAACAGTGTATTAACAGTGTAAATGAGTATACAGTGTTTTTTTTGACCATATTTTTCAAATTAGGTGCTGTTTGAGAAAAATCAAAGACACAGCAGTTGTCAAACTGATAAGAAACATGGATAAGACATTTACATCAGTTTACTTATTTCTCCGACCTTCTCAAAACCACAGCATGGGGCTTTCCTATTTCAGTACAGATGATGTTCACAAGGTGGCAGTGGTTAGCCAAGTCACCTCACAACTCACATGGGCTTTTCTGTGTGCCTTTTGCATGTTCTTCCTGCACATGTGCCTGGTTTCCTCCCACCATGCCCAAAGACATGCAGCTTAATTGGTGGTTCTTAGATGTTTGTGGGTGTGGATGAGTGGCTGTCAGTTTCTCTGTGTTAGCCCTATCACAGGCCTATCTAGGTCATCAGTTCATCACAGGCCTAAGTGTTTAATGTCACCTGGGATATACTCCATTTCCTTCTCCTACTCCTGCAACCAGATGCATATGTGGTTAAGACAATAAATGGCTGATTTTCATGTATACCAACACATTTGGAGTATAAAGCTATACTGCCGATTTACATGTTACTTTGCAACCAAGATGGCGATGGTGAAGGTGAAGTCCTATCTGGATATCACCACTGTAGCTGTATGACCTATAACTCCCTGAACATCTAAAAGAAAAGTGTCTGAAACTTTTTTCATAAATGAATCCAGGCTTGACCAGTCTGGGGTGTATCATGCCTCTCACATTATGACAGCTGGAATAGGCTCTGGCCCTCCATGACTCTGAATTGGATAAACTGAAGAAGATGGATGGATGGATGGATGGATGGATGGATGGATGGATGGATGGATATAGATGAACAGTTTAGCTTATCTAATAGGGTCCACAAAGTTTTTGACATATACAGTAAATGAAATTAAACCTAAAAGAAAATTTTAGTCATGGCCATTAATACATGAATGTGTTCATCATATATAGTACTTTGATATTGTACACACACATTTGCACACAAACACAGACTCAAGCACACACACACACACATTAAGTGTATGATTCACCATTAACAAAATGAAACAAGTGAACCATCCCTTAGTTGTGCTGCCATAGGCTAGCCTGCTGGAGGAGTTCCCATGATGCAATAAGCATTTGTTCTCCACCCACATCTTTTCACCCCCCTCTGTATCTGCCACTTCATGTCATTAAATTCTAATTTCTCCCATAGTTTGTGTTTTGTCCTGGTTTCTCTATGCTCTCATTTTTTTTATCTTCTTTTTCCCCTCATCCCTCAACCACTTGAGGTAGATGGTTGCCCCTTGTTCTGTTGCCAGAGGTCCTGTCCTCTTAAAAGGGAGTTCTTCCTCCCCACCATTGCCAAGTGCTTGCTCATAGGGACTCATCTAATTGTTGGGGTTTTCTCTCTAATATTGTATGGTCTTGACCTTACAGTATAAAGTCCCTTGAGGCAACTTTTGTTGAGAATTGGTGCTACACAAATAAAATTGAATTTGTGTAGAGCTCACTAATTTTGACTTTTCAATAGACAACAGATTGTAATGAAGAGTGACTTTAGCCTAAAATAATAATGGAAAGTGCAACAGGTACACACACTTGAGCCCCATGATGTGCATTTCAATGGCAAATAAGTAAAAAATGAAAAAACATTTGAATTAGGAAAAATAAGTGACTAAAATACAAAATAATTTTAATCTAAAAATTCACAATAATCCAAAAACTAACAAAGAAAAGCATGAAGAGAGCCTCATACCCAATATCTTCTTATTCCTCTTGCTTTCATTCTCCCCAAATGCCTCTAAAAATGCCACAAGGAATCCCTCTTCAGTCTACTGGACACATTTAATTTTTAAGCTGGACACACAGAATATATCATCATCTGCAGCCAATCTCAAGTCAAGACTGGAGATGATTTTCTAAATTTCTAAAATAGCTAAACAACTAGGAAAATACAGTACAGACAATTTGGCTCTGAGGCAGCAGCTGCTGTGACCAGCATATCTACTTCAATGTTGCCATCTACTGGAGACAAATTATGCAGCAACAAATACCATCATAGAACAGCTACTCAATTAATGTGCTTCATCAGAAATAAACATTGTCTCTGTAACTCCATGAAAAAGCTCTGGATTATGTTTTTGTAGAAAAATGAAATGCACAGATATGCTGCAGACAAACAAGGAAAAAGGTAGGTATTCTCAGTACACAGCAAATATAAAGAGTATAGGTGTCAAATATGACAAATTATTGCACATAGTTTTTTTCGTTAGATTCTGCTCAATGCTTCATACTGTAAAACTACAGAAAATGAGCATAGTGTATTAACTAAACATCAAAATCACATTTTGTCTTTTGTGTCAAAAAGAGTAAATGAAAAGTATCTTCAGCATTAAAGTTGGTGATACAGTATTAGGTTTCCATAGTTACCATGGCTATGAGACAGAGACCTCACACTTATTATGAAGAAATGAAATGCTTCTAGCAGCATGTCATACTGTCATCTAAGCTGGTTAGCACAAAAAGATTGAAGGCATGTTAAAACAGGTTTTATGTGAATTGACTTTTGCTCTGGAATCAGACATGATGGAATTTAATTTGTCAGTTTTCTTGCTTCAGGCTGCTGGCATGCTATGTGTAAGAACTGCTGCATAAAGATTACTATTGATCATTGAGAAATGCTGAAAATGAGATGTGAGAATGGTAAGAGTGGTCTTTGGTACATAATAGCAAGGTTAACATCCTTTGTGTCTGTCAGCTGTAAAGGTTAAGGCAAGAGATTCCTTTGTCACACTCACCAGTACTCTCAATGAAGGCCACTGTTAGCAGTGAAGAGAAGTAGCCATTATCAAGGACATCTCAATCAGCATTATTAGTAGAAAAGAGCTATTCATTTCTCCCCATTTATAATTTCTCAGTCAATCTTAATTAAAGCCACCATAATGCTGCTCTTCACTAGACCATGGGTCTTTAAAGCGTATCCTGTGGGCCAATGGCAGCTCTTGGTAACATTTTGTGCAGCATGTGGGTGTAACAAGAAAAGAATGGGCCACTGTGCATTTAGGTCATCCACAGTTCATGTCATACAACGGAACAGCAGGATAGTAACAAGACAAGGATTTCCCCTAAGTTTTAACTCTTTTGTTCTTGCATAACAAATTAACCTTCCTTTGGCAATCATACTGTATGTTTGCAATGTGAAGTAGCACTCAGTCATTAAAACTTTAAGATACCCTGCAATAGATCAGTACTCTGTCCCCTATAATCGTCCTATGTTTCCCAAATATACGCCACGCGGACCAAAGTATTGAGCCACACATCTTAATCATTGAATTCGAGTGTTTCATTCAGTCCCGTTGTCACAGGTGTATAACATCAAGTACCTAGTAATGTAGTCTGCCTTTTCAAACATTTGTGAAAGAATAGGTCATTCTAAAGAGCTCACTGAATTCAAGCATGGTACCGTAATTAAATACCACTATTGTAACAAGCCAGTTTGCTGAGTGCTGAGGTGCACAGTGCATAAAAATCTCCAGCACTCTGCTGGATCAATAACTGCTGAGTTCCAAACCTCCTCTGGTATTAATATCAGCACAGAAACTGTGTGCTGGGAGTTTCATGGCATGGGTTTCTATAGCTGAACATCTGCATGCGAGCCTTACATCACCAAGCACCATAAAAAACCACCTCTCTGGAGTGATGAATCATGCTCCTCTACCTGGGAGTCTGCTGGATGAGTCTGAGTTTGGAGAAAGCAGGAAAATGTTACCTGCCTGGTTGCATTCTTCTAACTGTAAAGTCTGGTGGAGGCCGTTTTCTTTTCCACCATGACTGTTCCCCAGTACACAAAGCAAGGTCCATAAAGGCAAGGTTACATGAGCTTGGTGAGGAAGTACTTGACTCAGCTGCACAGAGCTCAACCCCATCCATACCTCTGGGATAATCTAGAACAGCGACTGCAAGCCAGGCCCTCTCATCCATCAGTGACCTGACGAATGCCTTTCTGGATGAATGGGAAAAATTCCCACAGACACGTTCCAAAATGTTGCAGAGAACCTTCCCAGAAGACTGGACACTGTTATAGCTACAAAGGGGAAACCAAATCCATACTGGTCCATAGTGGCCCAGTACTTTTGTCCATAGACTGTAGCGTTTACTCTGTTGTAAGTTTTAATTGGGAATTTGAATAACAGGCTGAGATAACAGAGCTTAAATCACAGTGTCCTGCACCATTGTGATAAAATAACATGATATGTTGTTTTGGGATAAACCAGTGACATGCTTAAAGAAATGTTTGCATTGCAAATTACTTGCTAGCAGCAATCATCTTGGATTTTTAAAAAAAAATTCACTACTTTTATTGTTGCTGCTGTCACAATCCACCTCAAGGACTGCAGAAAGAAAACAGGAGACAACATGGGTTAGCAATTACAGTATAAAAATAAAAAAGTTATTTCACAAACAAAAAAACCTTTATAACTTTTGAGACTGTCAGTAATGTGGGACATGTATGTGGCAGTGTATGTGAAAAGTAAAAAAAAAGCAAAAACACCTGCTGTTACATAGCTTGGAAGAAGGGGGCTCTCCCCTCAGAGGGTCAGAAAGAGACTGCAGGTGGATGGAGGTTTACAGTATATGACAGAGCACAAAGGGGCCCATATGTTGCTCATATATGGCGCGGTCAGCACCTGCAAGACACAGACAGGCACAATCAAGTAGATAAGAGAGACACCTAGTGCCTGAGCGCCTGTAGGGGTGATCACATTGCTCCTCATCGAGATTAACAATCAAGCTGATGAGTGAAGAAAGCTTGAGTGAAATATTTAAAGTTTTGATTTTTTCAGCATCATATATGAGTATGAATAACACAAACTAATTTGATTTTGACAAAATAAACAACATGATATTAATGTGACTTACAGTGCAAGTGGGTTATTGTTTAGTAAGTTAAAGTCTCCTTTTGAAAAATGGTACAAAGAAGATCAGCTGTGTCATTATATGGGACTGGAAAAGATTCACATATTTTATTATCTACTAGCTTTTATTGATTGTATTACATAAAACTGGTGCACATGTGGCCCATAAAAAAACAATAAGTAATTAAAAAAGGAATCTGTTGTAGGCCCCCTTTTAGCAGAAGAATCACCAAATATGTAACAAGAAAACACAGACAGGTAAAGAACTTAATTTGCATACACTTCTTTCGGTCTTAAAATAGATGAAGAAATTATAATGTCCGTGAAACAAAAATTACAGAACAGTATTTATCATGCATGTGGTTTTATACGTTCAAATTGCATTACCTTCATAATAAGAAATATGAAGAAAGTTTTTTTACAGTTGTCCCTACTGAAAGTTTTGGACGCATTTTCTCATGAATCATAATGACACATTATAAGTCACTTTAAGTCACGAGTGGTCTGGTTTGAGGTACTCTATTTTGTTATTCAAACTTTAAGTGGTTAACTGAACAAACCACAGGGCCGTTGCAGCAGCTTGGTTAGTCCTCAGACCTATGAGGCTGTGATATTTCAAAATAATAGGACATCTGTCAACTTCTTTTTTACTAATTTTAAAACTATCTTATTTTTTGTTTTTGTCAAAACAAACCATACCAAGGCAACACTATCAGTTTTCCCCCTAAACTTGAAAGATGTTCAGTTTATTCTGAAATAAAAAAACAACATAATTTTCATAAATCTGGACTGCACTCTTGGAAAGGACAGGAAAGGTTGGCAGTTATGTTTGAGAAGTGCTTGCATTACAGGCACTCCTTTCAGTATACATAAATATAAATATGAAGATAGCAGTACAGTTAAGAAGATGCACCTTCAGCTGCTCCCTTATATTCTTGCCACAGCGAATTAACCCGCACTGGCATTTTGACAGAGGTTTTAAGCTGAATGCCCTTCCTGAGGTAACCCTCCATGGTGGGAGGGACTTGTGCCCCCACCTGGAATCGAGCCAGGGACCATTCACTTGTAAGGTGAATGTGTAAACCACTATACTACAGGGGCAATTAAGAAGAGAAGATATATATAAAAACCCCATATTCAGAGAGTCAAGTATGTACACAGCATGGCAGTAGGCAAAAGTCCAGTTATTAAGGGGAGGAATTGTAAAGTGTAATAGCCACAGGTAGGAGTGTCTATAATCAGAAATCAGAAATTGCATAGTTATTACACGGTTATTATTGCAATTTGTTATTTACATAGTTTGATATACATGAATGAAATATAGAAATGGGTGAATTAGAATGTGGCTATAAAAATAAAATGAATATGAATAAATATCATTTAAAAAAATCCCCTCTCTCCCCTGCACGTGGTCTATCCTTCAAGCTCCGGTCCTCTACCAGAGGCCTGGGAGCTTGAGGGTCCTGCGCAGTATCTTAGTTGTTCCTAGGACTGCGCTCTTCTGGACAGAGATCTCGGATGTTGTACCTGGGATCTGCTGGAGCCACTCGCCTAGCTTGAGAGTCACTGCACTTAGTGCTGC
>VUQH01023840.1:0-19339 GCA_015106775.1 Etroplus canarensis
ATAACCTGCTACCTGTGCACTCTTGCAATTGCACAGTCACACTGCATCTGCTGTTCTACTGTTCATTTGTAAATCAGTCAGGACATGTATATTTGTATATACAGAGTTTTATTGTTTTATTATCTTGTCTTTATTCTATTTTCATTTGATCTATTTTGTTTTATGTTTCATGTGGCACCATTGCACCACAGAAAATTCCCAGTTTGTGAAGCCTTTCACTGACAGTGACAATAAAAATTATTCTGATTCTGACTGTATTTGTACCTTGTAGCTGATTAAAACCACTCCAGCTGTTATTCCTGTGTCTGTCTGTATTTGGGTCAGGTTCATTCACAGTGGGTTTTGAAAATTAAAGCAATAAATTTATGAGAAAAAAGTGGCAAATTTGACAAAATGGCAAATTTGGCAAAATGAACCCCATCCTACTCTCCAAAGATCAATCACACAGCACAGATACTGCCTGTACACAGGGAATGGTACAGGCTGAGGAGGGGCATCGACACCGGATGCTTCTGATAATATAGTGATTCTGGGCTAAAATCAGGAGTAGTTTCTAGTTGCTAAATCCACTTCAAAAGTATAATTTAATGACGTCATCCAAAGTTGTCATAATGCACAACAAAAGCAATGAGCTGCCTTGACCAAAAAACATTATTCCCAAGTTTTTCTTCCAGCAAATTTGGCTGTTATGCCACTTTTTTCTCGTGAATTTGCAACCTTTTACTTGTGGATTTGCCACCATTTCCCCATAAATTTGCCACTTTTTGTCATGAATTTGCGGCTTTTTTCTACAAGACTTCTTTTATTTTTATTTTTTTACTTTTAACTCGAAAATTCTTTGTTTTTTCGTAAATTTGCCTCCTTTTTAAATTTCAGTGACCCTTATACGCAGTCGCAAGAATTTGATAGCAACACGTCCCAAAAACTGGGATAAGGGCAACAAAAGGGTGAAAAGTAAGTAGCACTACAAAGAAACAGTTGGAGCAGTCTCACTTTCAGCATTTAATATGTTTTAATGCTCTTTTGTGAATAAAATATCGGTTTATGAGACACACAAATAATTGCATTGTATTTTTAATTATATTTTACACAGCGCCCTAACCTTTTTGGAATTGGGATTATTTGTTCTGGCCCCTTCATACGGGTCCTACCATTAATAAAATGTTGAAGTTGCTCCTTTGGGTTGCTCCTTTGTGTTCTCCACCAAGGCGGATTAATCCGCATTGGTAAGCAAAAAGTCAAGGCGCGTATATTACTGCATATACCGCACTGGCAGTATACGTATCAACAACGGGTCATTCTTCATGCACAAGCAACAGATGTATTGAGACAAAATTATACTCTGAGTCAGTGATCGTAGAAAATATTTTCCTGCTTCAGAGCTAAGGTTGCATCTGTGTAGTGCGGTATTATTACAGGCATTACGGCAACGACTTTATACTCATTCATGTTGATCACTATTAGTTACAGCGGAAGACCTTGGAGGTTTTGTCAGCTGCACACGAAACCGGCTACAGAGAGGCGAATCGGCTAATGGAAGATGGAGTGTGTAAGTTATCCAAGTCATTGTAGTTTGTACAAACTGACAGCTTTCGCACATTTTTAACAGAAGAACTAACACGGCTTTACGAAGCATGCTAACGGTACCAGCTAGCTAGCGACCAAATTCTTGGTAGAGTAGCTCAGGGTACAACCCGCTCGTTAGGGAGCGTAGCCACTTTCCAGGAAAGCGTATATGATTACCAGTCACGGTACAGGTATAAAATTACCACTGAAATATAACAATATGCGACACAATGACGCATTTTAAAAGCCTGAGCCGAAACAGAAAGTCACCTCGACTCGTACGCTAATGTCAACAGACTGTCAGGTTAGCCAATACTCTGCATTTCGGCTGTAGTTTTACACAAAGTGTCGTTACTCCCAGCTTCAGCAGCGACAACACAGAGTCAATTCGAAACCCAAAAATTGCCGAAGTCTCGCAACAACTATAATATTTCAAATTTATTTGAGTGCAATGTTAAAACTGTGAAAACTGAATCCAGTCAGCAGTTAAGTTTTACACTACAATTAGCCACATCCCAGAGTTAAGGCAGGAGCAATGAATTAGTTCATTTTTTTCATGGTTTTCAAGACTACCCTGCAGCAGCTGACCTGTCAGTGAGACCTTTTATCAGAGGCCGTTTGTGAGCTCCTCAGACGGCATTTTTTTTTAAGGATCTTTAGAAAACTCTTCCATCGATGCAGGATAAGCCTGTTTAAAACAAACCGCAAACGTTACATCCGGCTCACCGTGCATGACAAAAAACACCCCCCCGTTATCTTATCTGATATACCAGGTTATGAAATATTCCACAAAGTCAACCTTATCAAACGTTTTTTTTTCCTACGTATGCACCATTCGTGAAAAGTCTGGACCAGTGCTAATATTTAAAATAACAATTACGCCAATGTAGATACTGATATTTGTTTTTTGTGTTGTACTTTATTTCCCCCTTTTGTGCTAGGCAAACAGACAAATTATCTTAATAAAAATGACGTTTAAAGCGTTTTTGTACTTTATCAAAAATATATTTCAATACTTAGTAAAATATTTCTGTGATAAAACACATTACCACCAGCTACTTTTACCAGAAAATGTTCCCTAATTTGCTGATATACACTATATGGACAAAATTCACCTACACATTAGACCTGCAGGAGCTTCTGTGACGCCCCATTCTATTTCATAGACATTTATATGGAGTTGGTCCCCACTTAAACTATAACATCTTCCATTCTTGTGGGAAGGCTTTCTACAAGATTTTGGAGTGTGCCTGTGGGAATTTTTGCCCAGTTATCTAAAAGAGTATTTATGAGGTCAGACACTGATATTAGATGAGGGGGCATGCCTCACAATCTCCATCATAGGTAATCCCATTGGTGTTTGTTTGGGTTGAGGTCAGGGCTGTGTGCATGTCAGTCAAGTTCTTCCACATCATATCCATCCAAGTGTATCTTTATATGAACCTTGCACTGTGCACTGGGGCACAGTCATGTTGGACCAGAAAAGGGCCGTATGCAAATTGTTCCCACAAAGTTGAAAGCATAGAATTGTCCAAAATGTCTTTGTTAAGATGAAGTATTAAGTTTTTCCTTCACTAGATTAAAGGGGCAAGGCCAGGGCAATTCTAGAAAACAACCCCTTGGTATTATTCCTCCTTGTTGTGGTTCCTAAATGCTTCCACTTTGCAGTAATGTCACTTATAGTTGATCTTGGAATATCTAGGAGGGAAAAAATATACACATGTGGCTATAGAGCTAAATGAAAGACCTGCATTCGATGATTAAATGTCTGGCACAATACTTTTGTTTCTATAGTGCATCAGTGTATCTCTTGTTATGACTTATCACAAAAATTGAAAATGCCATTACCATGCCTAGTTAGTCAGTACTTCTACCCATAACCATGATGATATTTATAGTTGGGGCTTTTATATTTATAGTTCAGGCTTTTGACACCCATGCAGACTGAATTTTTGATGTCTTATCTTTCAGATTCCTGTAACTATTGACGATTTTGAGGGCAAAAAAGACCCGGTCACTGAAGGTAAGGAACTTTTGTAAAATCATTCAGGACAGGAAACAATGATGTTATAAAAATACTGACAACTTTTTCCCATTCCTTTAGACCCAGAACACAATGTGTACACCAGGTTTATGAAGTCCCATCGTTGTTATGACCTTGTACCCACAAGCTCCAAATTAGTTGTGTTTGATACATCACTTCAGGTAAAACAGAAGCCCAAAATAAATAAAAGAAATGCATGTATTTTCTTTAGATAATGTAGACTGATTTTTTTTTTTTTTTTCTATAGGTGAAGAAGGCATTTTTTGCTCTGGTTTCTAATGGGGTACGAGCTGCGCCTCTATGGGATAGCAAGAAACAGTGCTTTGTTGGTAAGTGTCAATTTCATTGAGGTTTTTTGCTTATAAATGAAAAAAAATTAAATGAAAGTGGACTCCTGTTTCCGCCTTGCAGGTATGCTAACCATCACAGACTTCATTAACATTCTTCATCGCTATTACAAATCTCCACTGGTAAGATGGTTGTAGCCACTGAATAGATGTGATTAATTAAATTTCAAACTTAAATTGCATTGAAGGCTTTTAGTCATGTATAATATTTTGACTTATTTGTTACTAAATGTGTGCTTTCTCTCCTTTCCTTTGTTTCAGTAACTTCTCTTGATTTCTTTTTTAGTTCTTCAACCCATTCTCTTTTTTAAACTTTCAGGTTCAGATATATGAGTTGGAAGAACACAAAATTGAAACATGGAGAGGTGAGAATATATACACTACTCACAAAAAGTTAAGAATATTTGGCTTTCGGGTGAAATTTTAGGATGCACCTAAAATGCACTATAACCTTTACAGGTAAATTTAATTTGAACTTCTCTATATTTTTGAATGCACATGTCCAACTGTTCAGTGTTTCAGTACTTTTTGCATAACTTGCTGTTCTCTAACAAGCTGCTTAACGGCAAAAATCACAACTGGTGTTTGATCCATGAATCAACCAATACATTTCCTGGTTCAAATAGAATTGGTATTTAAACAGTCCTCTTCATCATGCTGTTCACATTTTGACATGAGGCCAAGATGACACCTAACAATTGATCAACAGTACCTTGCTATTGCGAGGCTTCAAACAAGATGTTCTCAGTGGGAAGTGGCCACTGAGATTAGTGTCACAGAGTGTCATCAGCAGGTTGCAACAGAGATACAGAGAGACTGGAAGAGTCACAGAAGTCAAGCTGTAATTGATGGCACATGACAACTTTTTGAGACACTGACATTTTTTGTTGTGGTATACCCACCACATTTCTTGACTTTTGTTTTAAAAAAAATGTTTCAGATGAGGAAATCACCATTGCAGGCTTCTACTTAAATGCCCTACTTTTGTGATATAATATCACTGTAGTGTGAACTTTTTACATTTCCATAAATTTCACCAAATAGCCAAATATCTTTAACCTTTTGTGGGTATTGTATAGTGAATATAAATAATGAAGACTTAATATACTGTAGTTTCTTATAGTTTCTTAGAGGTAAACTTCATATGTGTTTGTTCTTGTTTGCAATAGAGGTGTACCTTCAAGACTCGTTCAAGCCCCTGGTTAGCATATCTCCTAATGCAAGGTGGGTGCCAGAAGTGTCTTAAAGGGTTTGGCATTTTGTTTTTTGTTAGTGTCAAATTTCACTTTTGTGAATGTGTGTGTTGGTTTCAGTCTCTTACTATGTTGAGGTCATGAATTTTTTTACACAATATTCTTAGGTGACTATAAAAGTCCTTTCGCACTTGTTTTGTTGACCAGATTTCTTTACATTGCTAAAAACCGTACTAAGAAATTAGCAGAAGCTACAATACACACTATATGGACAGAATTATTGGGCCATCTACACATTATACAGAAGCTTTTATGACATCCCATTCTAAATCCATAGGCAGTAACTTGAAGTTGGTCCCCCTTTTTCAGCTATAACAGCTTCCATTCTTCTGGGAAGGCTTTTATAAAAGTTTGGAGTTTCTCTGTGGAAATTTTTTACCATTCATCCAGAAGAGCATTTTTTAGGTCACACACTGATGCTAGATGAGTGGGCCTGACTCACAATCTCCCTTCCAGTTCGTCCCAAAGACGCTTGATGGGGGTGAGATCTGGGCTCTATGCATGTTAGTCAGATTCTTCCAAACCAAAATCATCTAGCTGTGTCTTTGTGGACTAGGGCACACTCATGCTGGAACAGAAAAGAGCCTTCCTTAAACTATTCCCACAAAGTTGGAAACATAAAATTGTCCAAAATGTCTGGGTAAACAAGAGCATTAATTTTCCTTCTTTGGAACTAAGGGCTCCAGGTTAACCCCACAAAAAAACCCCTTAGCATATCCCTCCTCCACCAAACTTTACAGTTGGCATAACGCAGTCAGGCAGGTAACATTCTCCTTAAAATCACCAAACTCAGAATTGTACGTCAGACTGCCAGATAGAGAAGCGTGATTCATCACTCCACAGAACATGTTTCCACTTCTCCAGAGTCCAGTGGCAGTGTGCTTTACACCTGTCTAGCTGATGCTTAGCAGTGTGCTTGGTGATGTAAGGCTTGCATGTAGCTGTTCGGCCATGGAAACCTATGCTATGAACCTCTTGGGGCACAGTTTTTGTGCTGATGTTAATTCCAGAGGTTGTTTGGAACTCTGCAGTTATTTAGTCAGTAGAGAGTTGGTGACTTTTATACTTTATCACACCATGCGTCTCAGCCCTTGGCAAGTCTACTGTCTAACTTTACATAATTTGCCGCTTTATGACTGAGTTGCTGTGGTTCCTAAATCCTTCCCCATTTCAATAATACCACTTACAGTTGATCATGGAATATCTAGAAGGGAAGAAATTTTATTGATTTGTAGCAATAGGGGCATCCTGTTAGAGTACCATGGTCAAATTCATTGAGCTCTTTAGAATGACCTATTATTTTACAAGTGTTTGTAAAAAGCAGACTGCATGGCTAGGTGCTTGATTTTGTACATCTGTGGCAATGGGACTGAATGAAATGCCTAAATTTAATAATTTAGAGGTGTGCCCCAATGCTTTTGTCCATATAGTGTACTTCCGTTTCATAGTGGATTGTGTGAGACTAAAGTCTGGTTTTTAACTGCTGTATTTTTGACATTTAAGATTCAAGTCAATAAATATCTTTCCTAGACAGCAGCTGACAAAAAACATCAGTAACTACATCTTCATGAGTTTTTATTCACCTGTTTTCTCTTACATGTTAACACATGTCACAACACATTAAATAACTTGATTAACTTGCTCTCTGTATTACAGTTTGTATGATGCTGTATCATCTCTGCTGAAGAACAAGATCCACAGATTGCCTGTAATTGACCCTCTGACAGGGAACACGCTCTATATTCTCACACACAAGAGGATTCTCAAGTTCTTGAAGCTTTTTGTAAGTCCACTGGGGTTACTTACCTTACTCCTGCGACACTAAATACTTTAATCATCTCCCATTTTCATTTTTGTGCTTGAGTCTGATAAAACTATGGCTCTCTAATATTAGAGCAGTGTATGGCTAAGGAAATAGTACATTCCCATACTACTTAACAAAAACACAGATCCCAGTACAGTTTTAATTATGTACATTATGTCTCATGATTTGTTTTCAGATATCAGAGATGCCAAAACCCTCGTTCTTGAGTCAGACTTTAGAGGAACTGAATATTGGGACATTCAAGAACATAGCAGTGGTTCGCGCAGATACACCTCTGTACACAGCACTGGGTATTTTTGTTGAGCAACGAGTGTCAGCGCTCCCTGTTGTGGATGACAAAGGTATGAAGATTGGCTGAAATTATATCCTTGTTGGTTTTCCATTAATGATCAGAGACAGCTTCAGTTTATGCTCCATTGTGCTGTCTCTGTCTGGCAGGTCGAGTGGTGGACATATACTCAAAATTTGATGTTATAGTAAGTTACAAGCAGTCACTATACACTGATTTTATTTCCCACCACGATTGCACAAGGGACATTATATTGTCTGTGACACCATTAACACAGTCTTATAAAGGCAGTAAATCAAAAACAAAACATTTGAAACGGCATGTATTTAGAGCCTGTCTTATTACAGAATCTGGCAGCAGAGAAGACGTACAACAACCTGGATGTGACTGTGACCAAAGCCTTGCAGCATCGCTCTCAGTACTTTGAAGGAGTGCTGACATGCAACAGGCATGAGACCCTTGAAGCTATTATCAACAGATTGGTGGAAGCTGAGGTGAGAAGTAGATGTGCAAAGTATTTTTTCAGTTTATCTCCTGAGTATGCAGTAAACTAAAACAGCATGTAAATCATCTGCTACTTAAGCTCCTTCGAATACATAATCTGTAAAACAAATAATTGCATCCTTTCAAATTTTAATTTTGTGTAGTCATTGTTTTTGGAAGAATATAATATCAACCTTTAGTATGCTATCCCTGTAGGAAAAAATTGAACTGTTCGTTAAAGGGGCCTTATGATACTTTTCCATATATTATGTCATATATAGTGTGTGTGTTTACAGTGGTGGTTGCTCATATTACAGCCAAAGTTTCAAATAATGAAATGAGAGCAGTCAAAACTGCTCTGAACGCTTTTTTGCATAGGTGTTTTTTTTCACTGCTTGATCTATATGATGCTAATGAGAGCGGATATCCCTGATATGGTCATCTCATGCACACAGCTCAGACTATGAAGTCAAACGCTGCACCCACCTGCTGTTCAGACCTTGTTTTTGAGGGAAAGCCAATCAGTAGAAAATTAGCAGGGCTTAAAGGGAGATGAGCTAAAACAACTCGTTTCAGGCAGTGTACGATCTGTGGGGCTGCTCCAAGGGCTAATTTAAACTTTGACTCCTACAACGCTAATAGCTTTAACATTATATTTTTCACCAGGTTAGCATACTTAACCAGCACAGCTCCACCTGGCTAAAGCATAATCAACATGAACATATTTCTAATTAGGATATTATTACATTTAAAGTGAGGTGCTAAAGCAGCTTGTTTCAGCCAAAAAGGATTATTTAATTTGAACTGTGATTTTTATGCCAAATTAGTTTAGTTATGTCCAAGAATAAAAATATGAAGCTGGAAATTAATATAATAAGCCTCCCTTTAAATACATTCACCATTCAACTTTCTTATATTGCTAAGCCACCAAGATCTAACAGCGAGCCATCATTCTGATGTCTTGTTTTTATATATCATTTGAAATAATGAAGAAAACTCCCTCGTTTCCTCTGCTTTTGTGCACTTAGTCTTATACCAGTTCTCCACACGTTCCTTTGGAAACAGTACCTTGCAGGGATGAGTGTAACACTGACAATGTTTCTTTGTCTTCCAGGTGCACAGGCTAGTGGTGGTGGACGAGCACGAGGTGGTAAAGGGAATCGTCTCCCTTTCAGATATCCTGCAAGCCCTAGTGCTTACTGATAGGGAATGACAAATACATTTGTGTAGATGTCCGAGATTTTTAAGCCTGCTTTAAAGAGCAACATTACAAGTATTTTATTATCTTCACATTTTCATAAATTTGTTGAACAGAAACTTTAAGTGCTTATTTAATTTCTCTGCCT
Organism: Etroplus canarensis; assembly: GCA_015106775.1. Lineage (NCBI taxonomy): Eukaryota > Metazoa > Chordata > Actinopteri > Cichliformes > Cichlidae > Etroplus > Etroplus canarensis. The sequence goes on from VUQH01023840.1 coordinate 9,154, forward strand.
ACAGGGTCAGTTTGAAAAAGTTACCAAAATGAAGAAAAACTGCACATTTTTAAAATGACACCATAGCAAAGGGAGATAAACAGGCCTGTAGGAGGCGAATTAAGACAGCAAATGAAAGTTATATCCATTAATTTTTAATATACACGCGAAGAACTCTCCTTGTCTAAAAACATGAAGTTCACTAAGTTTTAGCTATATAGCCATATATTTATGTGGTAGTACAGCTTATACAGACCCTCCTGTAAATTGAGCCAAATTCAGAGTCACTGGAGAACCAAGAAAGATGCAGAAGCACAAGAAACCTTTGAAAGGGAGCTGTAGCCACTCAGGATTATCCAGCACCATACATACATAAATACATATATAAAAGCTGGTTTACCTGTATTGCCTTTTGTTGGTGTTGTTTCACTTCTGATCTAAGGCTGAAATCTGTAAGCACATCAAGCCTGCATGAGGCTAAGTTTATACTGTGCAACTTAACTCTTCAATCTTCTTTTAACACATAAGACATTTTTCATCCTTGTTCTGTGTACAGACAAGTCGTATGATATTATGCAGCTTAATTTATTGGTCCTCATTCAGTTAATTTGACTATATAAATGCTGGTGGGAGCTTAAACTGTCCCTTTGAACTGGAACAACAATTATACTTTTCCAATTTCCAAAGACATGTTGAGTAGTTCCCATCACAGAGGAGGTTATATGATTGGTCCTGCTGGTTTGTTTGGCATTTAGATGGACTGCTCAAAAAGTTATTGATGGATTTTTAATGAAAATTTTACCAGAGGTGAGACTTGGTAGAAGTGATTAACCTTTGGAGTTGATCTGGATACATATCAAATTGAAGAAAATGTCACAAACAAATCAGGATCCAAATATCCTTCTGGATGCAGGGACTCGTACATGGTGTTGAGAGAATTTTCAGCCTTGTGTCAGTATTGCTGTGTATGTAATATATACAGTATTTCACATACAGCATGTGCATAAAAATAGCCACAATACCTCTGTGTTAAGAGTGAACAAATATTTGGCCTAATAAATTTCCCCCAAAATAGTTGAACGAGTTTTTTGTAAGTAATTCAAACTCAATTCAATCTTTTGTGTAGCCAGAGAGTCTAGAAGTGAACCGGCAGGAGCACTGTTGTTTTCCAGGACAACCTAATGAGTGAAGTCTAAATTGTCATTGTGATTAATTGTGCTGTATTCTGTGTGAGTGCCCATCTTTGGCTATTTGTGGGTTTTATATTCTGACTTTTTGTGTGAGTTGTCTTCACATAAAAGTACTTGGTTAATGAGTTGTATATTTTACATAGAGGCACATTTTATTCTGCCGGTTCTGTTGCCCACACTTTGGGTTTTGGCTTTATTAGTGGTAAAGGGATCTGCTTATTGCTTCAGTGCACCAAAACCTCATTGTTTGTGGAAAAAGGGTCCATAACTTGAAAGTAATGGCCAGATTTGTCAGTTTATGGTTTTCTGATTTTTGTGTGTTGCGTTGAAGTCACTTGCACTAGTTCATTATGTCAGTAGGTTTATTTACAGATTTTTGTTTATCGTGTTTAGGGGACTTACTTTATCAAAATCACTACATACCAGCATTTGGTCTCCATTTTCTAAAGAGGATAAGTAAGGAAGTCACACTTTTATTTTGGTAATTATAAATTGGCTTGTGCACAACTGTATGTAAATGCACATTTTTTGTACTAATCTGCATTGACATAATTTAAACAATAAGCAATAAAGTTTCTTTTAGAGCATTTCTATCTTTTGTCTAAAGATCTGTCTGAGTGGAATTGTATTTGTGACTTTTATATTTCATATTAACCCTTTTATAAATGGAGCAAAGCCTGAAAGCTTTGCCGTGCAGTGAATTTGGATTGCACTGCTTCATACAGATGTGACATCCCTCCCAGTAAATTTTAGCCTGCAAAATTTCCCTTCCCTGCTGCCCTTCATATTTTGTTTCAAAAGTTTAGAAGTTTAAAAAGAAACATCCCCCATGCTCTCACAGCAGATATTTCAGTTTGGTTGGCCTCTGTATTTCAACCAGCCCCATCCTCAGCCTTCACTTTTGCTCAAATTAGGAAGGACTGGAGAAGCACACAGGTAACTCAGTAACTAATGAAACATTTTTAAATCAATGACCAAACAATATAAACCAAATGTGTGTTGTTTATAACACTGTGTAGTGTCACAAAATACAGAAAAAAATTATTAAACCAAAATGAACGGTATACTTTTTACCACAGTAAATGCGAAGTAACTTAAATATGGGCACAATGTAAGAAAGTGAAACCTTAAATCTGTATACCTGATTTATGTGAGTGTGGAGACTGCACAAACATTATCAAATTATTTAAATTGTGTGGTTGTGGGCACGGCATCCACACAATTTAAATCACACAGACAACAGCCATCACAGATTGCAATTTGACTTCTTAGGTGTTTGCCTTCTTTCACAGCTGCATGCAGTATATAACCGTGCACTGACCAAAACAAGAAGCAGAAAAATGATGAGAACTTGTGTTAGTACTATATTGTGGCCCTCTCTTAGTATAAGAAATATTTCCCCCCGGGGATTAATAAAGTATTCTGATTCTGACTGATTCTTTTAGATGCTTTAACCCTTTTGGAATACAAGGTTGAGGGTGACAAAGATTAAAGTAAAAACAGACACCACATAGGAAAACAATGTATTTATTATTTTGTATTGGATGTTACATGATTAATGTCCTGAAGGATCTTTTTTGATACATGGATTCAATTCTTTAACACGGACAGATAGCTGGGAGTTTTACAACCTGTAATATAATACCTGATTTATTTTACTCATACAATAAAATAAAGGGATACAGAAAGCAAACTACTAAAAATCTTGAAAACACTACACACTTTTAAACTGTAAGACAAACAAAACCCTTTAAGAGTATAAATATGGTTCACATTCAGCAGAGCTTCCAGTCCTTCCAGCCAAAAACAACAAACATCTTGAAGGAAAGTGAATCAAATATAAAAATAATACAGGCCAGAGATGTATGTGAACCAACACTAAGGCATTTCAGCAGTATTTAGCTTTAACATTTCTTCTCCCAGAGATTAAAGAAAAGTAAGATTATCTTTACAATATCCAGTCAGAAGGGTACTACAAATGACTGGTATGATTTGTGTAAACATTCTCATTTTCAGTGGCATGATCTTAAATAAACACTGGAGGCCATGGTCGGAGATGATTCTAAGAACAGGTTGGTTTTAACGCTGTGAGGTCAGTAGTAGTGCACAAGTGGCCTGTCAGGCTTCACAGGAACAATTATACACACAAACAGTACCTGCAGAATTTGCATACAGCTCGAGACAAAAGTGCACATTTTTCCTGAATACTTAAAAAATACAGACAGCGATTTGTGACGATGTTAGATTGAAGAAATTTACCCACACACAGTATAATATGCACATTAAGGAGGTATCGTAATAAAGGAGCCACAGAGAAGAACAAGAATTTAAAATCAAATAACTGCTTGGCAGTAATAAAGCGCCATAAGCAGGGCATCTGACATCTACAGTAACATTACTTCAGAGGTCACAAAGTATTCTGGTAAATATTTATCTTTACAAAAAAAAACAGTTCACTAAAATGTATTCTAAAACAGACATAAATTTGAGTATCACCTTGAAAAGCTAGTTTATGTGCAGTACAGTAGTTATACTTGGTTACGAAGAAAGTGCCCTGAGGGGAAATATCTTTGACATGCTGAGAGATTATAAAATACTTACCTAAACATGAAGTGTAATTTAGATTCTTGGGGTTAGTGTATTTTTAGACTATATTTAAGGAGCAGTGTAATGTATGACTGTTATGAAAACAACCTTAACTGAGAGAATGGAGCAATGTTTGCTTTGTTTGCTTTCTTTTTGAGGTTATGCATTCAGAATAGGAGACTATAATACAAACAGACTACATGTACCCTGGATCTACATGCATCTTGTGGTATTTTGTGAGTGGTCTGAAGCTGGCGAAGAGAAATATGTTTAATAATTCCTAAATATGTATTTTGCATCAACGGATTCTGAACAGACCAGACGAATTATTTGCCCGAAAGGATTTCTAAGCAACTTGTGATGTGCACTGACTCCAAGTTGCCCTATCCATGAGAATCATTTCAAACTCAAGGCAGTGGAGATTTCTCACACCTCAGACTCACACAAGCATTTTTCAACTCAGTTTCTACATTGTGTTAGGACTCAGAGAGAACTAGACTTGGCAGCTTTCGCCCACAAAATACAATCTCTCTCAGACCAGGGTTAATATCTTTGTGAGATGATACCAATGGGAAACAATTATGGTTCACACACGCCAGGTGGTCTGACTTTTCATCATGATTATTGTACATTACTCTGAAAGAAATGGACTGAGGCTTTGCTCACTACCTGGTAAGTCTAAATTACCTACATACTGATTTAAAATCAGTGGTTCATGAGATAAAATCCATGTCAGATCCAAAACAAGCTGATGTAGCAATGAGATCTGATTTTCCCTCATGATTATTGTACATGAAATCTGTAATGAGCTATTTTGATAAATCCAGGTGACCATGTCAAATATAGTCTGGGAAATATAGTAAAACAGTTGCAATAATGCTGACAACTGTGTAGGCTTCCTTTTCCCATACAGAACATTGATCAGGAGTCAAAAATGTACCTTCGGCTGCTCCCTTCTATTCTCCCAAAGGGGACACCACAGTGGATTAATCTGCATTGGAAATTTGGCAGAGGTGTTACGCTGGATGCCATCCATGGAGAGGACTTGTGCCCCCACCTGAAATTGAACCAGGGACCATTTGCTTGTAAGGTCAATGTGTAAATCACTACACTATGGGGACAATACTGAGTGTAAAAAGCCAATGAGGGAATCAATAAAACTATATGATCTATAAGCAGAACTGAAAATGGCATTGGTAACAATAAAATCTTATTAATAGCCATTCCTTTAAGTGCTGCAGGCATGACAGAAATTAACCAATGCAGTTGCCCCACAAGTACCCACACAGTATTAAATCTACTCATTTATATAACAGAATCCACAGAAATGAGCTAATGCTCCTTTACAAAGACAACAAAAGTGAATGTCTTTTAAATAATAACTACTATGAACAAACTTTGAAACATCATTGGATGATTTTTAAAATGTTACTTGGTTAAGTACATATGCTGTTACTGATTGCATACCCAGGAAATCCAAGAACTATGTTAGTAAGAATGTAGAGTGAAGAAAGAGGGTGTGGTTTGGCAGCAGGAGCTGAGGACAAGACAGGGGAGGTGTTCCTTTATATTTTGGCTGGGTAAGCGAGGTAGGGTTTGTCAGAAATCAAGTGGTTTCACACCTGGCAGAAGTATCTGTGCAGTAACATTTTACAAAGTGCCACTTTCTATTGTGCCATCTCTCCTTTCTCTCAGTCTGGAGGGTGGTCCTTTTCATTGATCTTAGTGTTCTGCTGTCTAACATAGCTCAGATTTTAATGTCCTCATGAATGCTGAGCTGGGACAGCGTCTTTTTAATGCGCAGGGCCGTCAAGCGTGCAGCTCCATTAGTATACCAACACTCCCTCATGATTTTACCCATGACCCGTAAGGCCTGAAAAATACAAAGAAAACACACGAAAGGCTTAAGAGTTTATAAGACACTATAAATAATAACCATAATAACACAAATGCAGTTAGGACACTTTGTGGTTAATATTTGAACATTTTTTTTGTAGTGTTTAAGTAACGTGTTGTCAATATCAATTCATGTTAACACTAGAAATAAGAATTAAAACAAAGCAGAAAAGTGTTGTAAATGAAAACCTAGTTTATATCATTCTAGGTCCTCTTTTTGGCCATCATTTTCTGCAGTTATAAAATCATATTTACTCATATAGCATGTTTAAAAATAGATGAAGTTCACCAAAGTCCTGTACATATCACAGCACAGACGATATCAGAAAGTTGTGCAAGAAATTAAAACAAAAACATGATAGGATCTCATAACGTTATAAAAAGATCATATGAATGACAATTGAAAAAATAAATAAAAATAAAGTAATAAAATGAATCTTGAAAAAAGTGGATTTTTAAAAGTCAATATCAATTAAGGATAAGCTGAGTCAGAAACATTGTGAGGAAGTTAAACTGTATAGGTAAAAATTAATTAACTATCCTATAGTAGTTTAAAGGGAACTCTGACTATTAGCACTTGTTGGGCATAACATGTTATTGCCCTACTCTACTAAAATTCATTGTTAGTGACATGTGAAAACTCCTAATTACTTTAATAATCTTTTATGTTTACTACGTTTTTTGACTTACGGAGGTTGCCATTATTTTACTTACGCAATGCGTTCTGGAACGATGACGTAAAATGGTTGCAAAAGATGAGGAGGCGAATGTGACTTGTTGTTTGTGGCTAGATTTTCTTTTACTACTGAAAAGTGGAAAAACATGAACTGTCATGTATATCATGAAATGTCACACTGCACTGTTTTTGGCCACAATTTCTAGTCAAAAGGCAACAAAAACTGTGACCTAAGTCTTCACTGCTTTCTGAGTGATAAAAGGTGAGCCGAATGAGAGAAAGCCTGTGGACGAACACAACTTCCTAAGGACCCACGTTTATGATCTCAACACTTCTCTCCTGATGTTTTTTGAGCTATTTTGTTGACCATGGCTGCCAAAGGAGCTAAGAGGGGCTGTCGGTTATCAACAAAGGCTGAAAACAAATGTCCTGCTGACAATTTTCTCTCACAAGGTGCCAAAACACTGCAGGCTGATGAGTGACAGGAGATGCTGGATGCTCTTCTGCCGGGATGTAAACAACCACCTCCCTCTGTCACAGCCTCTAAGTGTGAATCCCCAGGCCCTAGACACGGGGGAACCTGACAACCCACATTTAGTCAGACCAGCTGTAAGTGTCCAGTTTTCTTTAACTAAGACTGATACTGCAACTCAAAAAGATGTCGGATGCAGCCATACAGTGAGCGGCAGATGTAGACTACCTGATTACTATGGCTCATATTTATGAAAAACAACAAGAGGAAGACTGTCAGTCACAGGACATGTTCCTTTTAGATAATGAATCCAGTTATAAGAAATTGCTAACAACGCTAACATTCCTCACTGTCCCGTATCTGTATTAAACAATGCACACCATGCACCTTAACCTAAACTCACCTGGACTTTTCAACTTAAAACTTCTTACTGTGTGTTTTTTAAATGAATATTTGTTGTATGGCTTTTTATCCTCAGTTGTGGATACTGTTGGAATTGTGAATTTTCTTTGGAGATAAAGTATTTATCTAATCTAATCAACTTGTTTGTGTGATTTACTATGTTAAGTATATTTTACTATATAATGTGTAAAGCACTACTCTAATCCGTATTAGAATATGTTTGATCCCAAGGCTTACCATGAACAGCCACTGACAGAAAGTGGAGCTCTTTGCAGTAAACGCTCTCTCTCTGAGTTAATAATAATAATAATAATACATTTTATTTGTAGTGCACTTTTCATTCGAATGAATCTCAGAGTGCTACAATAAAAACAAGAGTTATAAAACATACAAATCATATAAAAAATATTAAGTGCTAAAAACATCAACAAAAGGCTTTTCTAAATAAAAAAGTCTTTAGATTAGCTGTAATTGCTTTATACATAGATATAGTGTGTTATGCGTGTTTATGTGGAGACCAAACAGGAAGAAGGGACTGCAGGCTGTGGGTGGCCAGTTGACACTGGCAAGCAACTGCTGCACAAACACCGCTATTTTGGCCCAATCTCTCCTGTTCACCCATCTGATCATCCTCATTTTCAAGTGCATTTTCAGTGATTTCCTCATTATTGTCCCTGCCAATGTGCTCAGGTTCAAACCGAAAAGGCTGAACGGAAGACACTGAGCCAGTGTACTGCTACATGGAGCTGAGACCAAAGCAATCATTTGAGGTCATTACTCAGAATGCATTGCAATGTAAACAACTGTGGCATACAAGTGAAATTAATTTTTAGAAAATTATAAAAACGAAACAGTCCAGAGTATTTTTAATATTACGTTTTTATAGCTGAAGCAATTTTTTATTAAACAAGGTCTGTTACTCCTCCCAGTCAGAGATCCCTTTAAGCTGGGTGACTGACTACCTCAGTATTCCCAGTTCTCAGGAATTAAGTTGATGAAATCAGTGTTTTAATCACAAACAGAAATCATGGCCCAAACTGCAAAAATAAGGCCTATCTTGTAATAAACAGCAAGTGTGGAATTTTGTTCAAACTGAACTTCATTTTCATACCTCATAATTCTGCCACCAATTTGGAATACTGGGTCGAAGCTTTTGGTCACACACCACCTTTCTCATCTCTTCTATGGATGGGTCAGGTGGTACCAGGTCATAGTAGGGCAGCTGGTATTCTTCATGGACACCTGATAACACAGAAACGTGTTAAGGTCAGATCAGTGCTGTCATCTCTGGTGTAATCAATAAGAAAAATCAACAAACAACACAGAGTGAATATCCCCAGTGAAAACAGAGTCCAACCTCCACTGTTACAGCGGCGTGCAATTTCCCAGTAAACCAGGCCTAAAGCGTAGATATCAGCACATTTGAATGATTCAAAGTGTCTCATGTTGATGGTCTCATCAAGAACCTCTGGGGCCATGTACCTGTAGGACATAAAACAGTCCCGGTTTGTGTTGATGTACAGAATTAAATGATATTCTGGGAAAGTTGTCAAAGATATCTGTGAGAAATGATGGTCAGCAGATGTGTGCGCTGAAAAAACCTGTTGGTTCCCACTCTTTGATTGGGAGCAATGTCAATTGTATCTGTGGCAGAGTCGTGACGGACAGCCAAGCCCAGGTCAGCAATGGCACAGGTGCAGTTCTTCTTCACCAGGATGTTCTTGGACTTCAGGTCTCTGTGGGCAATGCCTGGCTTTCCTATCATGACATATATGGTGACAGGTTTTGAATTCTTTCTTCTGAACCTAAATTATTTTTTCAGCATAAAATACAACATGCTTATACAAGATTCTGTTTTTGACCACAGTTTGGTTGATAAAAACAGAAAGAACATTTGTGCAACAATATATTATCCAGCAGATTGAACAAAGAAATACTTTTAAAGATAACAGACATGCAATACTGTCATTTTACATGTCTGACTACATGGACACTGTCACGGTCCCTGGTTTCAGTCAGTTTTGTTTTGGAATCTTTGTTCACATATAGTCTTGGTTTATGCTTGGTGTGAGGTTGTTGTTCCAGTGTTTAAAGTTTTGATTCTTGTATTTACTTTATGTCTCTTTGAATGATAAGTTCGTTTTCTATTTTCTTCTGTTTTGGGTCCTGTTTATTTTTATTACTAGAATAGCTGTAGTAGCCTCCCCAGCATCTCTGTGTTTGTACCTTTCCTGGTCTCATTTCCATGTTTATGTCTTGGTCCCTTGTGTTCCCTTGTTAGGTGTTAGCATTCATGGCTATGTTAGTCTCTTTGGGTTTGTTTCCCCATTTTATTTTGAAGGTTATTTTTACTTTGTGACCTGTGTTGCATCTCATTTCCTCCTGTGTCTCATCACTTATTATTCCCCAGAGTATATACATTCACTGGCCACTTCGTTAGCCATACCTGTTCAACTGCCTGCTAATGCAAATATCTAATCAGCCAATCACACGACAGCAACTCAGTGCATTTAGGCATGTAGACATGGTCAAGATGGTCTGCTGAACCATTCCCCGCTGTTCATCGAAGGTTCCTCTGTGGAGATTGTCCAGAGCACCAAATTCCTTGGTGTTCACTTAGCAGAGAACCTCACCTGGTCACTCAACACCAGCTCAATCACCAGGAAAGCCCAGCAGCACCTCTACTTCCTGAGGAAGCTGAGGAAAGCCCATCTCCCTCCCCCCATCCTGACTTTGTTTTACAGAGGGACCATCGAGAGCATCCTGAGCAGCTGCATCACTGCCTGGTTTGGGAACTGCACCGTCTCGGATCGCAAGACCCTTCAGCGGATAGTGAGGACAGCTGAAAAGATCATCGGTGTCTCTCTTCCCTCTGTCATGGACATCTACACCACATGCTGCATTTGCAAAGCAATCAGCATTGTGGATGATCCCACACACCCCTCACACACACTCTTCACCCTCCTGCCATCCAGGAGCATTCGG
>VUQH01023841.1:0-16338 GCA_015106775.1 Etroplus canarensis
AGGGTGGAGTGGGTGGAGACAAGTGTCCAGGGTGCTTTGTGACAGAAGGATAGCAGCAAGAATGAAAGGGAAGGTTTACAAGATGGTAGTGAGACCTGCTATGATGCATGGTTTGGAGAGAGTGGCACTGACAAAAAGACAGGAGGCAGAGCTGGAGGTGGCAGAATTGAAGATGTTAGGCAAGAAGATGCCAGGGATAAGGTGAGATGGAGGCAGATGATCTGCTGCGGTGACCCCTAACAGGAGCAGCTGGAAGCAGAAGAAAGTGATTGAGAGGCCAAAGTATGGAGAAAGAAGGGATCTGCTCATGATCCTAAATGTACAAGCTTACTTGTAAACCATACTTTAGACTTGCATGGTTGCTCTGGAACAGGCTCAGTCATTTTTATTGATGATGTAACTCATGATGATAGTAGCAAAATGAACTCAGAAGTTTACAGAAATACGTTGTCTGTTAATTTATAGAGAAATACATCAAAACTAATTAGGCAGAATTTTATTATGCTACAAGACACACTGCCATATCAGGCAGAAAAATGGAAGGTTTTGAACTGGACAAATCAGTCACCACATCTTAATTAAACATGCATTTTGCTGGGGGAACCCCACAAGACAGAAAACTAAAAGATACCTTGGAAAAAGCCTGGAAATGTATAACTAATGAATAAGCAAAAAATCTGCTGGAGTTTGTAGGTCGTTGGCTTGGTACAGTTATTATGAGCAAAGGATATGCAATCAAATATTAAGTATTGTTTGATTTAATTCAGTTGAAAAGATTATGTTTCAATACTTTTTAGAAAAACTTGGTGGTTCAATACAAACTGTAATGTTATGTGTTTAACACCTAGATGTAAATGCCAGGAAATAAAGCTGAAACTCTGATTATCCTGCTCATGTTCATCTTCTGATCTCAAACATTGATGGTTTCATTGCACGGCAAAAACGCATTTATTGGCTTTGCTGTTCCAATACTTTTGGAGGAGACTGTATATAAAATATTTATATATGAAAACCCTGCCTTTATCAAAAGAGACAAAAACCCAATGAATTTATAATCTGTTGAAATATCAATATTTAAACTGCTGTGAGATTGCAGTGGCATTTGTGATATTAAATAGCAAATAATGTCAACTTGGTTGACACTTCATCAGAGTTCAAGAGTTGAAGCACTGTTTCATTATCTTCAAACGTCTGTTAGATTTTGATCTTCCTTTGCTAATATGCATTGTGTAAAAGTATCAGGCCAGACAGAGCTGCGTAGGACTCACCAATGGGTTCACCCTTACATTTATCTTTTATTGCTATTTAGTGGTAGAATTTGGGTGGTTTTCTCATATTTTATGTTTGTGTTTGTATTTTTATTTATGCACAACAAGCATTGAGACATAAAACTTTTTTTTTTTTAAGGATTGGGTACCTTTTGAAAGAAAAATGGTTTACTTTTCACCTAGTTCAGCAACGGAGGCTCAATAGAGACAAACTGACTTCGCCCACTGTTTAAATGGAGAGTAATGTTTCTGGTAGATATGACCTTCGCCTGTCTAGACAGCTGTGGAGGTGGCTTTAAATGCTTGAATCTGTCTCTCATTGATAATTAAATAAATTTCATGATTTTTTTTGACGTTCTGACAAATTAAAATCTTACTAGTAGAAATCACTTAGCAAGACATAAATGCCAGAATCTAAATGGCCATTTATTCAAATATGTGTACATTCACGCACATTCATGTTTTGTCCTCTTGGCTTGTGTTTTGATGGGATGCACATTTAATTTTCTGTCTTTTCTGATAGGATGAATCCAGGATTAAGGCTACAGTGATGGATGTGAAGCCTGTTGACCATAAGGACTATAGCAAGAGGTTGATCATGAACATAAGGAAACTGGCTGCTGGCCAATAGGAACCTTTGCCAGGTGTTCCAGTTTTGCTTGCTCTTGCAGTTTTTTTTGTTGTACAGCCAAAAACCTCAAAGTATTGTGGTTTTTGCTTATAAATCAGTTGTACTTTAGTTGTTCGTTTACCATTATGCGATTTGTATTAACTATGGAGTACTAATGGATTAACTGTTAATGTTTCTTGTGTGAAATTGGCACCCCTTTTTGTGCTGTTTTTGTCCTTGTGAACCTATCAAATGTGTTTTCTTTTTTTTTGTGGAAACGGGAGAGAATGGGTCAGTAAGCCACGAAAGAAATCACCACAGCGTCTGTCTTAAGTAATCCAGTTGTTCATGCGTATGCTGTGGTCATGTGGGGGTGGCGGCTGCTTTTAAGCAGAAGACCAGCAAACTAGCTAGTACTCTTTTTCACCCTCTGACGTGCACTCAGAATGGCTGGGCTGGACCTGCATATCCCTGATAAGGCCACTTGCTCTCCCACTCTCTTTTTTTGCTCAGTCTCTCACATACTTGCAAACATAAGCACATATACACATGCACATTGCAGATGTAAGGGACATGTGCTGCATTGTATTTAACCAGATACAAGGTTTTGTTGCTCTATTTGATGCCTGTTTCATGAGTTTTGTAGCCCTTGTTTTTTTGTGAGAATTACCAGTGAGAATAAAGATATTCATAATCAAATTACAAAAGTCTATTTTTTTTATTAAGTGATATACATAATTAATTTGATAACCTGTTTTGCTTGGGCCACCTGAGCCAATGTTAACCTTGTGCCTGTCAAAGGCGAACAATATCAACATGTAGACTTTCTTTTTTGGAGGTCTGTTCAGGGGATTTTTGCAAGAGTTGACACAGTGCCCTCTATCTCATAAGGTTTTGCTCAGATGTGCAACAGATTCCCTGTAAACTTGACTTTCATGTTCTAATAAAGTAGAACACCATTCCCATTTTTGGGAGATGGATTAGACCTGTCTTTAAATGTTAAGGAAAGGTAAGCTTTACCCTTTCTTGCCAGGCATGCTTGGAGACACTGATTTAGGTTTTCATGTATTCAGATATGAATGTGTTTCCCTGCAACTTCCTGGATGGTTTAATACATATATTCATATAGTCATGAAAAAGAAAGTGCTCCCTCTTTAAATTCTGGTGTTTTATGTCAGGACATTAAAACATCATCTGGTCCTTAGCAGGTTCTAAAATTATTTAATTGCAACCTCAGGTGATCAACAACCAATTAAACTGTCTCTTACTGAACAAATATTAAAATGAAGCATCAGAAAAAACAATGCTCACTTATGATTCAGTAGATTATAGATCCACCTTTAGTGGCAATAACTTGAAGTAATAGTTTCCAGTATGACTATTAGTCTCCGATGCCATCCTTGAAAAATTTTGGCCCACCTTTTACAATATTAATTTCATTGAGGTTTGTGGTTGTTTTTGCACAGGTCTCTTAAGGACCTGCCACACAGTTCAGCTTAATGTCCACTTCTGGGAAGACTGGGAACTGTCTTAAATGTTTTTCACCTGTGACTACTTTTCTCTCTGTGGAATGATGGGCTTCAAATTCTTTGGAAATGGCCTTATTAGACCTTCCCAGATTGATATGCAGTAACAATTGCTTCTCTAAGATCATCACTGATATCTTTTCTCCTAAGCCTTGTTATTGTGCACTTGAATGCTTCAGACCAGTAAACTGCCAAAATGTTTGCTTTTAATGAGGTGCTCACACTTGCTCATGATCAGTTCATTAAGTGCATTTGATTAGCTGATCCTCTTAATCTCAATGCAAGCAGTAAGGGTGCACTTAGTTTTTCACTCAATTTTTATGCATTTTGGCTTACTGTTTGTCAAATATATGATCACATGGAGCAATAAGTCATATGCTGTCGTTCATCTGAGGCTTTATTTACCTAATTTTAAAACCTGTCAAAGACCGGGTGTTTTTTTTTTAAAATTATGTGCTGGTATTGAAAACCTTATAATTGAAACAAGTTGTACTTTCTATGTTACATGACTGTATTTAATAGCGTCATGTTTGATATAGTGTCAGTTGTTGTCAATATTGCCAGTAATGCTTTAATCCATTTCTGCCTCAAACTCCCAATCTATCAGTATAAAACCTAATGGGACATTCTGGCTTTTTAGCCATCTGAACTGAGATGTGTTATTTATTCAGTGATGTGCATAACCCTGCGGAGAAAGAGAGGTTTGTATATCTGCAGGGTAAATCTAGCAGCAACCTCTGGGACTCAGTTCTAGCGAGGTGGTTTTTTTGTTTTTTTTTTGCCCTTATTTACATCTGATGTCACAAAAGCTTTTGTGAAAAAGGAAAGCGTGTTAGAGCCTCAGCTAAAGCACAATCACTAGATAATTTAATTCTCACATTTGTTTTCAAGTTGTAATTAAGATGATTACACAGTTCTAGTCAAGTAAAAATAAAATTGGATTGTAATCCGTTTATAATTGATTTTGCACTTGTTAAAATGAGATGACAAACTGCACTGAATTACATTTGTTACTCAAGAATAGGCTGCAATTGTAGCTTTATTAGCAGTGGATGAGCATGGCTAAAAGTTATTGTCACCACATGGTCAAATTTAAAAGCAAGATTGGGCACATGAGCCCCTCTCACCATGGAGGGTTGCATGAGGAAGGGCATTTGGCGTAAAACCTCTGCCAAATTACCAATGCGGATTATTCCACTGTGGTGACCCCCTTGGTGGCGAATACGAGGTAGCAGCCAAAAGGTACACATTTAATTTATAAGGTGAAGCGTCAGCAGAGGTCATGAGTTTCTTCCCACAAACATGTATGTTATACTGAAAATATAAAGGCTTTAACTGGAGGTGTCATTTATATCAAGCATGTTACCAAAGGGCAGCACAGTGTTTCACTGCTGCCTCACAGCAAAAAGTCCTGGGTTTGAATCTACCAACTGGCTGGGGCCATTGTGTTTTTGTCTGAATGGTTTCCTGTGATGGTGTGGGTTACTGTCACTTCCTCTGTGATTCCAAATTGACCATAGGTGCCAATGATTGTCTGTCTTCTGTGTTCGCTCTGCCATGGGGAATGACCTGGGTGGGTTGTTATGGGGTGACACTGGTCCCCCACCAATGTGGTTGGACCAGAGTACTCTCAATCCTATAATGCCAATGGATGAGAGCATGGATAAGAGTAGAAGGAATGTAGCTTAGTACATTTACTCAAGTATTTTACTAAGGTAAGTTTAATATACTTATACTTTAAATATTTCTATGTTATGCTGCTTTCTGCTTCTACTCTGCCATATTTTGGATGCAAACATTGTACTCCTTACTATATAATAATCTGTACTATATATAATTTAAATATTTAGTTACTTATTAATGTTCAGATAAATTGCATTGTTATGTCTCACGCTACCCATTAATATAAGTAATTAAAATAACCATCAGCTGTAACGCTGAAGTGATATACACATTAACAAATCAATAATTTTAATCCAAAAATAATGTAATAGTATGACTCTGAAAGTGACATTCAACATAATTATACAGTATAGTATGTTTGGGGCGGCAGTGACTCAGTCTGTTGGGAGACTTGATTTAACACCAGAGGGTTGCTGAGGGCTGCAGGTTCAAGACCCACCTGGACCTGGACCTAGAAGTCAACCCGAGACCCCGTTCTGGACCCCTGGAGGTGGATTGGAGGCTGGAGAGGCGTTGGACACTGGCGAGGTGCCCCTGAGCAAGGCACAGAACCCCTACATTGCTCTCTCTGGCACCTGTGATTGGCAGCCTGTATTCACCCACCTCCTTGACCTGCATGTTCACTGGCCTCCGGCACGTATGGTGTGTAACAGCACAAGAGTGTTTATGTGAACTGAATTGTAATTTCCCTATATAGGGATTATTAAAATATGTCTTCTTCTTACTTTAGAAGCTTTAAGCATGTTTTGATTATATAACGTTTGCACTATTAAGCTACTTCAGTAGGATTATAAATTTATTGCTATTATTAACTTATTATAGCTGACATTGATGAACAATACCAAAGGCCAAAGTTGTCAGCAATTAATAGGAATCAAAGTGATACCTGCATTTAATCATTCTATTACACATTTGAAAGTAGTAACCACAAGTAAAATTCAGCCATAAAATGTCTTTAGTTAATATCATGCAGTATGTAAAAAGCAGACTTTATATTAACTCTCCGGTGTGAGTAATGAGCCTAGCCACTGGACTTGTTTGATGCCACAGAGACAGCTTGAATAATGGGCAGTAAGATAAACTTGTCTTTCATTGTGTAAATACCAGTAAGTCAGTGAACATAAATTAGCTTCATTTTGGTTTTTCATTTAGCCCATTCTAATGAGTTTTTTTAATTCTTAGTGTTTGTTTACTGTCAGTTAATGACATTTCTGTTTGATGACCCTGCAATTCATTAGTGTCATCCATCAGCTAATAAATGACAGAAATAATTACTATATTGCTTCAGACCATTTCTGTGCTGTAGATGTTTGCAGTGTATATAGTTTAATTGAAAAGATTGCTAGAGTTTTTTAAAGTTCACCACCTCTCTGTTTTTGTTGATGTCAAGTTTTTCTTGAACTGATCCCAGTTTTTAGAGAGATTTAACAGCTCTGTGGATTCAATAAGCCAGAACGAAATAGTAACATATATGAAAATCATCAGATTACCAGGGTTGAATTGCAAACCAAGCAAAGTGTGCAGATGCTGCCGGGAGCTTCGGACCAAAATGTCCCCCAGAAAGCCCACACTCACAAGGTGTTGATTTGGTTGTAGAGATTTGAATCAGCAAAATAGAATTTCAATTGAGGCAACCTCTTAACTATTACTGCGGCGTTGTGGCTTCATCCCGCTGTCTCAAAATCTTATTTTAATTATGAAACTGGGACTAGTTTGATTTCAGCACAGCAGTAAAGACTAATCTATGACTCTATGTTGTGCTTGAAAGTGATTGGGTACATACATAAAGCACTAAGAGTGAGATTTTAAAAACAGTCAGCAGGTGGGCTCCCAACAGGTTAATCCAACCATGGCAGTTGGACTTGGATAAAGCAGAATTGCAGTAACGAATAACAATAAATATTTATTTATTGCCCATCTGTGTTGCTTTAAAAATGCATCTGATTATATGACACTTGCTGCCAAAGAACTTTTGGCTTTTAGTGCAAGGGTGTCATGTTTTCTGTGACTATTCCTCCGAATGTGAATAAAATATTCTGAAATGTAAATAATTTGCACATTCCTCTGATGTAGTGATTACAATTGTTTGGATTCATGCAAGGTCGTGACCAGTGGGTATGAGAATACTTCAGTTGTCTTGGAAATCACAGAATAAAATGTATCAGTCTGATTAATATTGTGCTCTGTGCCAAACACCAATGGCCATGTGTGTGGCTGAGTTATGAAGAAAGCATGCTTGTTGCCCTAACTTTTACCAGGCATAGCACATACTGGTGAACCACAGGCGTTGCTGCTGTTGAGCCATTGATTGCTTTTTTGTTGTGCTCATTTATTTTATCAAGGTGTTTATGGGTTTGACATTTTCTGTCTCAACGCAGGAAAATATAATTTATAGGTTTACATGTCTCCCGTAAAAAATGACATGAATTTAATTCTGATTACAGTTGCCAATAAGATGGAGCACCTAAGGCACGTTGTAATTCTTGATGACTCCTGGGCTGTGGCTGTTTTGCATTGTGTTTCTCTGCAGACATTTTGATCTTTACCTTATGTCACAGCTTTTAGCTACATCTTTTCAAGATTATATGTTGTAGAGTCAAATATTTTATGCTTTGCGTGATGATTATGTTTACTTTATAAAATGTTTAATTTAATTTAAACCCATCCAAAGATGAAGACTAAACAACAGCTTAAATACAGTAAGTACTGTGGGCTCATACAATCACTGGTCACTTCATTAGGTATACATGTTAAACTGCCCTTTAACATAAATCAGCCAATCACATGGCAGCAGTTCAAAGCATTTAGCCATGTAGACATGGTCAACAGGACCTGAAATTCAAACTGAGCATCAGAACTGGAAAGAAATAATATTTAAGTGACTCTGAACGGGGCATGGTTGTTTGTGCCAGACAAGCTGGTCTGAGTATTTTGGAAAATACTGATCTACTGGGATATTCCCACGCAACCATCTCTATGGTTTACAGAGAATGGTCCAAAAAAGAGGAAATATCAGTGAGCATAGTTCTCTAGGAAGAAATATTACTTGTTACAACCAAGGCAGAAGAGAATCTCTGAATGCACAACACGCTGAACCTTGAAGCAGATGGGCTACAGCAGCAGATGACCACAGTGGATGCAACTCCTGTCAGCTAAGAACAGGAAACTGAGGCTAAAGTTCACACAGGCTCAACAAATTGGATGACAAAAGAATGAAAAAATGTTGTGTGGTCTGATGAGTCTCGATTTCTGCTGTGACATTCAGATGGTAGTGTCAGAGTTTGAAGTAAACAACAGGAAAGCATGGATCGATCCTGCCTTATATCGACATTTCAGGCTGGTGGGGGTGGTGTAATGCTGTGCGGAATATTTTCTTGGCACACTTTGAGCCCCTCAGTGCCAGCTGAGCAATGTCCAAATGCCACAGCCTACCTGAATATTATTGCTGACCCTGTTTGTCCCTTTATGACCATAGTGTACCCATCTTTTGATGACTGCTTTCAGAAGAATAGCTCACTGTGTCATAGAGCTCTCACTGATTTCTTGAACATGACCATAGATTCATCATTCTCAAATGATCTCAATCCAGATTTGGATCATGGATGTGAACCAGAATATGTGTGATGCTGTCATGTCGACATGGACCGAAATTTTGGAGAAATGTCTCCAGTACTTTGTCGAATCTATGCCATGAAGAACTAAAGCAGTTCTGAAGGCAAAATTGTGTCCAAGCAGGTAATAGCAAGGTGTTATCTAATGAAGTGGCCTGTAGCTGTGTAACTATAATCTTCAGTTGTTATTTTGCTCAACAGATAAATGTGTGCATCGTTATGCACAACTGTGCTATATGCCAGTTTTACTTGTTGCCTAAGCAAGTGTTTCTAGATATAGTCTACATTATAGCGCTTATTAAATCTTCTGCTCTGAGTTGTTTCTTTCATGTGTGCTTTAAACATAGAATAACCCATTTTGTGATTGGGAGCAATTAATCCTGTAAAAAAACGTGTTCTGGCAGTCTGTGTTTCAGTTTCCTAGAAACCCAACAAAAACAAAATCACCAGTTGAATCTTAAGCATTATAGAGTGCATGGACACTGACAATACAGCCACAGACTGCAGGGTCTTAATTTTAATTTTTAATGAGAATATCTATATATCAATAAATTATTGTTTTCGTCGACAGCCAGCACTGCCTTAGCCTTGGACTTTTCCATTCTGTTGGCATTTCAGTTTTATTGCCAGTGCTGCTTGTTTGGACCTGTGAGCTCCAGCAGGTTGTGGTTGTGTAGAAAGCAGTAGAGCCCATGGGACTGACATTAAGAAGATGTATGTGCGGGAGGAGGACCCCTTGGATACTGCTGTAATGAATGGGCTTGAGCAGTGTGTGTGTTTCTTATGATTCATATGTCTTGTTCCCTTCCTGGTCCAGGGCTGTCCCTTCCTGGGACAGGTGGAAGGTTGTGTGTGTATTTGAGATTGCAACAGTCAAGACTAGACTGGGGACCTGTTGACCAAACACTAGTCATGTGGATGCAGCATGGCTGTTTTTGACAGGCCACTCTAAGAGCTGTGCTTGTGTGTGTGTGAGAGAATAAGTATTTCTACCAAGATCTGTGCTCTGTCTTCAAATAGGGTGCAGAAAATTGCACTGACAGTCAAAATGTCTGGCAGGTGGAAAGCCGATCGTTACAATAATTGTTGCAATCAAATAAAGTAATAATCCACTGTTGTTCTGAAAAGCAGTGCAGATTGAATCTGTAGATACAAATGTGTCTGGGGCCCCAATCCTGTTTCCACTTTAATTGGATTTGGGTATAGATAAAGTTCTGCTTGTCTTCACAAGCACTAGATTATAAGGCCGTGTAGTGAGTTTGTATTGGTGTTTTGTCTGCAGTGACTCCTCGTCATTGTCAGGGTCCTGGAAAAATACACATTACTGCGGTTCAATTTCAATGAATCTCTTTTAGTTCCATGTTTAGATTTTCTCAAGAATATTCCCAGCAAAATTTTACACTGTGGATACATCAGTTTTCCACAATTTTCCGTAGCATGGTATCATGTTCAGATATTACAATCTTGGCCTCTGCAATTTTGTCCAAATAAACATTTCAGCAGACTGCTTACAAAGTGGGGTAATGGTTTGGTGTTTTATAGCTGAGAATTGGGTATTTTGATATGCGTGAAGGATGCTGTTTGCCACACTTTTTACTGAGTTTGTGTCCTCAGTTGCACATTGATTTCCCTCTATTCATTTGTTTTGAACAGCTTTTTTTCCCCATTTTTCCACCTACAAATTGTGAATGCGTTAGCGGCAAACAGCTCTACATTAGAGTGTAATTTGGCCTAAGAAATACTTAACAACAGACAAGGCTTGCCAGATTATATGGAATATTATTGTGCTTCCAGTCCCACGTGCAATTTAAAGCAACTTTGCAATGTTAATAAATTATTAGAGTAAGAACTTTTTTTAAAATTCTCACTTTTTTCAAAAGGTCAAGTACCATCCATTCATCCATCCATTTTCTTCCACTGCTGGAGCCTATCCTTGCTATCATAGAATGAAAGGCAGGGTACACCCTGGACAGGTCGGCAGTCCATCACAGGGCCAACACAGAGAGACAGACAACCATTCATGCTCACATTCACATCTACTGTCAATTTAGAATTGCTAATTAACTTAGTCCCTTTGTATGTCTTTGGTGTGTGGAGAGAGAACCCACACATGTTTAATCCATGTGGTATTCTATCTGACACTTGGCATTATACATGGTGATGTAAGGCTTGCATGACTCTGGAAACCCATGCTATCAAGCTCTTGGTGCACAGTTTTTGTGCTGATGTTTAAGTCAGGGGAGGTTTGGAACTCAGCAGTTATTGTGTCAGCAGAATGTTGGAAACTTTTACGCACTATGTGAATCAGCACTCAGTGACCTTGTTCTGTAACTTTACATGGTCTGACACTTTGTGGCTGAGTTGCTGTTGTTCCCAACCACTTACAGCTGATTGTGGAATATCTGGGAAGAAAGTAATTTTACAAACTGACTTGTTGCAATGTTGGCATCTTATTTCAGTGCCATGCTGGCCTTCACTAAGCTCTGCAGAATGACTTTTGGTAACGGGACTGAATGAAACACCTGAATTCAGTGATTAAGAGGTGTGACCCAGTACTTTTGTCCATACAGTGTACATATACACACACACATATATATATATGTATACATATATATATATATATATATATATATATATATACGCCAAAATGGTGACAAGAAGAAAGAAAAGGAAAATCTTTTCAAAAATAACAAGAAAAGACACCATCTTACAATACTGTCGGTATGCTTATTTTCTGTCAGGACATCTTCTTCATTGATTTATTTGTCATTAAATCTTTGTGACAGTGCCCTTGCCATTGAGCAACTGACATCCTTGGTGGCTGTTTAAAGATTTTCTATGGATTTTGTTTTTGTTGAGAATGCAGTCCATTGACATAATTGCTGCATATACAGCGTATATCTTCTCAGCAAAAACTTTAAAGAGAAAACCTCTTGAGCATATCTGATAGTGCAGCAGCATTTTAATATAATTACTTTTTGGACTTGATTTCCATATGTATTAGGAAATACAGGGGTGGTGGGGGTGTTATCCTGTCAATTTAAGTTTTTTTGGGGGGTGGTGGTTTACCAGCGCCACAGGGGCATTTTGAATTGTGCTGGTGTATTTTTCACATAGTCATTACAATGAAACAGGAAAACATAAAAAATGAAAGGAAAAACATCAAAGGTTCTGCACGTCACTGGAATTACTATTCTAGTATGGTTTCCAAAATCAAAATAACTTTGAAGTTTTATGTTGCTCTTTTGTAAACCTCACAAAGGAACTGACACGCCTTGCTTTGAGATCTACTGGTCTTCATTCTGTATGTACAGGTGTGAGTGACCTTGTCTTGGTTCTCTTTAATTGGATGACCCATTGCTTTGAATAAGGGCTTCTCATCAGTGAATACTGAGGAGTGGTATCATCTCTGAGTTCATTGAAGTGTCAAGATAACAAATGATTAGACAGTCCAAGGAGAAGTGGTAGAGCCTGTCAGAGCCTGTCTGACCACACTGAAAATATCTATGTGAGTGTCTGTTTTCTCCCCTCTGGAAACACTTGTCTCCTTGAATAAACTTAAGATGGTATCATAAACAGTAATTTATTGTGATGTCAGAACTGTAAAGTTCAGTTCTTGGATTCTTGTACATCATCACTACATTCACCTTTCCCATTCAGCCCTTTTCTCCCTCTCTCTGTCCACTTTTCCTCCATTTTCCATCCTTTCCAGCTTCTATACAGGGACATGTCCCTGTGGAGTAGGAATTGGACAGGCATTTTAGTTATGTAACTGGGCCCTCCTTGTGCTACTTTCGATGCCTCACTTTCCCTTCCTTTCTATTCTTCTCTCCAATTTTCACTTTTTCATGCATTGGCAATTTAATTGTTAAGAATGCTGGTGCCTTCCAGCTTGAGTGTGTGACCTCTGCTATGTCCCTTTGTGTACTTGAGCATGTGCTTTGAGGACACCAAAGCTGTAGAAAGGGGATTCTACATGACTTCAAACTCACTCAATCCCATCCTCTTTGCTTCTTTCTTCATCTCTGTACTTTCTATATTTATAGAATTCCTCAGTGTCAGGATACACTTTTAGCATCTCCTCTTTTTTTCTGTTACATTGTTATCTTTCCTCGATATCTCTGTTTGGTGAGTGCCTGCACATTATCGCCTCAGTGCTATGGGAGTCCAAGTGGAACTCATGTATTCAAAGATGTTTGTTTGAATTTATGCCAAAGTCTTGTTGGGAAAACAAAATTTGCTTGCCCCTCTGTTTCTCTCCGGGATGCAGATTATATCTCCATGTCAAGTAGGCCAGGCCAAACACACCCCTTGAGTGGAAGTTGTAGCCTCAGGCCCTGCTACAATATGTCTCAGTAGTCTGTCCCACTGGATGCTCAGGGTGATGCACCGTGGTGACAGAGTCATTTTTCTCCTGTATCTGCACAGTGCTCCATTTTCACAAACCACTTTGTTGTTGGCAGATGCTAAACTGGATCAGCCGGAGGGACGTGGTTGGCGGGACAGCTAGAAAGCAAAACGAAATTGGCTTATTTACTTACTTACTTACTTGTCAGTGGAGCCTTCTCCTGTTTCTGGGATAAGATGAAAAAGTAAGAGTCAGGGAGAGCGACTGTGCTGTCTCAGGAGCTGACAGAATGCCTGCACAGGCAGCTTTACGCACTTCCTGCAGAAGCTGATATTTTGACATCTTTTTACAAACCCTTTAAAGATGATGCTGAAGCTGAAGAAACCCTTTGCTCAGTCATGTGAAAGCAATGGGAAAGGAAATGCAAAGTTGCTGAAGAATGAAGGCTGAAGTTAAGTGAAAAAAGCAAATCTTGAAAATCAGTTTTAGTTCCATTTGTTTAAAATGTATTGTTCTGCTCATTGCTGTCTCATTTAAAGTATTCCTACAAAAATGTGCTGAGCTTATTACTGAGAGGATGCATGTGTTTGTAGTTACTGAAGTGAAAATCCACACTGCATACTGCAGACTAACAATTAGACCTCTACAGAGAGAGACACTTGAAAACTGGAGTTTGGGGAGACATCTATTTACTGTCAGACCCTTATATAACTCTGAAATTAGTTTTGAAGGATGCAATAAAGAAATATATCTGTATCATGTATTGTGTTGTCAGTTCTTTGGTCAAAAGTGTAATGAGCCATTTTAAGAGATCAATAAACAATAAGCAGAGCTGATAATTTAGAAGCCTTGACAACATCAGTGACATTTGGTTGTTTTTTTTTTTCTGGAGAGAAATTCTTAAATTCTAGCCCATTCTTTCTCTGGCTGAGTCTCACATTATCATTTAAAAAAAAAAGATACTGAACTGCAGACGTTCTACGCAGCTGTCAAGGTGCTTCAGCTTCTGCCCTGCCAACTCTGCTGCTTTAATTCGGCAAATACCCTGCAGCTATCATTTCACATCATTACTTACAAGCCATTGTGCCTCGTGTTTGACTAATAAAATCAACAAACTGAAAATATGGGTTGTGAGAGAAGTCAAGGGATGCTTTATGACAACCATTAATGAGGGAGCATTAAGGTAATGTGCAGCATTACTCTGAAGAGCTATAATTAAACAAGAACTTCCAATGCCAACTGTGTGTCTTGTCTGAGAAGCTTCAGGCCATACATGCATGTCTGTAGTGTAGTAGATAACACTACTGTGTGGGTGGGAATGTCTCCTCAAGCTCGTTGTAGCCTCAACTAGCAGCCATTGTTTTTGCCTAACTGAAGTACTGATTTGGCTAAGTAGCAACATATATGTTCCCTTACCAGTGTTTGATTTTCATGGTGAGATATCTGTTGGGGGAAATTTAATGGTCATTGTGTCTGGGCTGTATCTAGACTGTCTCATCACTGCTAAACCACAGGGAGTGGAACAAAAGTAGATCAGTAGAAGGAAATGTTACATTTGAACCTGCAGATACATCTTTGACTGGGAGCTGTGCTGGAAGGTTTACTGCAGAAAGTCATGTGGTGGGACAGTGTGATACTGGGCCTTACTTACAGGCTTCAAAGCCAGATGGAGAGATGTTTAGGTCAACACCTAAATCCCTTCTTTTGTGCCTGTCAGTTCTGGAATGAACAACAGCCCCTTAAGACAGGGGTTTACACTGCAGAGGGCTTGCTACTGTTCCCTGCCATGGTGTATACCCTGACTTATCCTGATAAAGAATGAGCCCACTAGGAGAAATGCATCAATCACTGGTGATTCTGTGTGACTGGTTTTCTGTTTAAGTAAACAGTGCTAGTTAAAGTTAGAAGAAGAGACAGTTTCCAACAGCAATCTGAAAGGAATAAAAGGAAAAGAAAAGAAATCAGGTGGGAAGTTAACATATTTTTTTAAAATCCATCCCATTTTCTTTTGCTTATCCAATTCAGGGTCATAGGGTGCTGGAGCCTATCCCAGCTGTCAAGGGGCAGAAGTGGGGTCCACCCTGGACAGGTCGCCAGTCTATTGCAGGGTGATTTTGTAAATCACTGTATGTAATTACAGTGGATATAGAAAGTCTACACAACCTGATGTAAAAAAATAAGAATATAATCACTAATTTCAAAACTTTTTTCCATGTTTAATGTTAACCTTTAAATTGAACAAGAAGCAAATCTGTTAGGGGAGTAAAATATAAAAAAATCAAAATTGTACAATAATCTGGTTGCTTAAGTGTGCACACCCCAAAACTAATGCTTTGTTGAAACACTTTTTGCTTTAATTGCAGCATTAAGACTTTTCGGGTATACACCTTCCATAATTAAAATGACTCTGACTAGCCTCAAATAGAGTTAAGCTGCCCTAGTAGGATTTCCCTGACAATTATTCAGCTGCATCTTACCAGCAAAAGCCATGGTTCACAAAGAACTGATAAAGCATCAAATGATCTTAGTGTTCAAATGAGTCAGGACAAGGGTATTAAAAATTCCTACAACACATGGCATGCATATGATTTTATGTACATGTTCAAGGAAGTGGTAACTGTAAAATAATTTGATTGGTAAATATATGTCCACGTTCTGTCTTCATATTGTATTTTTCTCAGTATTTTTTCATCTTTAAATAGAAACACTCTGTATGACACCATTTTGTAGAGTTATGTTTTGGCCAACAGCTGTGACTGTTTAAACCTAGCGTCCACTAGGGCCGGACAAGATGCGGAATGCAAATTTAGTAAATCCGCAACCTCTCCGCATATTCTTGAAAGCTTCCTTTCACTGTCTTTATCATTCCTGAACACTTCCTGGCGTTTCTGCGCCTTCGGGAGAGGGCAAGATTTTGGACTCGACCAAAATTTGAACGCGGAAATGAATTTCCTGACACCTTCAGCAACTTGTCAGCAACTTGTCTGCATTGTCGTGCGGACATCCCGCCTTTCCTTAACACTTCTGCCTGTTCTGCAAACGTTCCCAAAAGCCTCCGTGGTCCTGATGACAACCAGTAGGGCAAGCAGGACTGAGGATAGTGAACTGTGCTTTCGTTTCTGTGAATGATGAACATTATGCAGGGATATTTAGTGACACACAGAACTGTGGTGTACTTTCTGGGACTGATGAACATTTCACACAGTACTGTGATGTAGTGTAGATGATCACTTTGCTGTGATCTTGTGACGTGATTGTGATTGTTATTATTATTGTCATTGTTTTGGAACTG
>VUQH01023855.1:7479-18692 GCA_015106775.1 Etroplus canarensis
TTCCTGCATCAGCATATCAAACTCACCCCCCAACTCTACATCCTTCCCCAAACACCGCAACCTTCCTCCGGATTGCCTTCCTCACCCCAATTATTTCCCGGGACCTTAGCTCAGAGGGATTCTTTGGCTTGCCGCGCTCTCTCTTGTAGTCGGGCGCCTCGCTAACCTTCCTTATTCTGCAGCTGACGACGTCCATTGTGTAATACATACATAGAGGTATTCACGTTGCCCTCAGTGCCTGTTTTCTGTGCTGTCAGCTGGATGAATGCTCCTGACAGGTAGCCTGGGGGGGGGACGGCTGCTGTGTTTCCAATATACAATGACTGTAGCAATGATCCAGAGGGAGCTGAAGGACAAAGCATTTGCTGTAAAACCATCGGGTTTATTTCATTTTTTATTAATTAGGGGTAGCCAGTCGCTTGTTTTTGTGGCAAATTTTGAAGGCAAGGTTTGAGTAGAATCTATAAGACCGGATGTTTCTGTTGCTGCTGAGAGAGGAGCAGTTAGCAAAGTTCAAGTCTGCTTTTCAGCCATTTCAGGTGCGACTGAGAAAACGTCCCAGCTTATTCAGTTGGACCCACGTGAGAAGAGGCTTCACAAACCGTGGCCATCTTCTGAGAAGTATAGCTGGGAAAATGCCACCGTGCGACACTGAAAAAAACCCTCCTCTGCTCACTGCTGAGTGCTACAGAGAGAGAGGGCTGAACCACACCAGTCTGAACGGCGTAGAAAATGAAGAAATTAGTCTTGGCTGTGGAGCCGTCCAGCCTCTTGGCTCCACAGCCGAGCTGAATCCGTCGCCTCAGAGTGCCGAGCTCCTGTCGTCCTCTGGTTCCCAAGCATAAATCCTTGACGTTTTTTTGGCTCGGCGTATGACTCAGTAAACACGTGGAGGAGGAGAAGGAGGCTCCAAATTGTTTCTCTGCAGCCACAGATGAGTTTGGTGCTCTGCTGGGACCTCGGTTTTGATGCACGGTCCCATCTCTGTAATTGAATTCATTAAGGAATAACTTAATCCCCCCCCATCTGTGGCGGCGACTCCCGTGGCAGCCGTCACACAGACAAACCGGGACACCTCGTGCACATATAGCTGACACATCACATTTTTAAATATACAGGTGGACGTGGTTTTCCTACAACCTGTCTTGCAGCCAACAGGACTGACACGTGTGTGTGTGTGTGTGTGTGCGGATTAAAAGGAGAGCACAGATGCAACACTGTAAACATAAAGCGCACAAGTGAAAAAAATCTAATTTGTGCAACCAGGAAACATTGATTTGATGATTTGCAGGCAAAAACACGTCTAGACATCCATTTAAAACTTTCAGATTGAAACCTGAAAGGCATTTTAAACATATAGGTTATGTACACTAACTAGCCGCTCTATTAGCTACACATGTTCAACAGTTTATCATAAATATTGAGTTGGGCAATCATGGGACTGCATCTCAAAGCATTTCAGCATGTTGACGTGGTCAAGGCGACCGCTGACGTTCCAAATGGACAAGAAAGGTGATTAAAATAGCTGTGTACATGGCAGAGGTGTCAGTGCCGGATGAGCTGCTCTGAGTATTTCAGAAAATGAGAGGCCAGACTGCTTCAAGCTGACAGGAAGGGCAAGAGTAGCTCAACTCGCCTCTCTTTACAACCAAGGTATTCAGTAGAACACTCTGAACGCACAATGGATTCAACCTGATTTTTGCAAATCTTTATAAGCCAGACTGGCCGAGGCACTACTGTCAAGACTGCAGTTAGTCCAAAATGCTGCTATTAGACTCCTGACTGGCAGATGGAAATATGAACGCATTTCATCTGTCTTGGCATCGTTATTCTTGCTTCCTGTGCAGTTTAGGATTCATTTTAAAATCCTTCTGTTCACTTATGAGTGCTTGGACCTAAGTATCTATGTCAGCTGACCAGCAGCTGTTATTGGTTCCAAGCACCAGACTGGCTCTCGCAGCCAATCGGTCCTTCACAGTTGTAGCTCTGAAACTCTTGAACAGCCTCTCCCTCCAGATCATGTCATGCACGTCACTTTTCTTATTAGCCTCCTCAGTTCTAATTCACAGCTTCGTATATCAGTATTGGTTATCTTATTTATAAATATATCTTTTTTATTGTTTTATTGATTGCTGTACAGCACTTTGGTCAATGCTCATTGTGACTTGACCTTGAAGCAGAGGGGCTAAAGCAGCAGAAGACCACACCGGGTGCCAATCCAGGAAACTGAGGCTACAGTTCACACAGGCTCACCAAAACTGGACAACAGAAGACTGAAAAAATGTTTCGTGGTCATGGATCCATCCTGCCTTTTACTGATTGCTCAGGCTGCTGCTGGTAATGTTTAACGGTGTGGGGGACACTTTCTTGGCACACTTTGTATCTCTTAGTACCAGTTGAGCAATGTTTAAATGCCACAGCCTGAGTGTTGCTGCTGACTGTGTCTGTGCCTTTATGAGCACAACTCAACCATCTTCTGATAGCTGCTTCCAGCAGGAAAATGTGCCACATCACAAAACCAAACTTTGTTAACAACAGTAGTTCTGGCTTGTTGCGATGGTTTAGTGGGGGATATTTTTTAGACGCACTTTGGGACCCTTGGTACTACATGAGTATTGTTTAAAAGCCACAGCCTACCTGATTATTGTTGTCAACTGTGCCCATCTTCTGATGGCTGCTTCCAGCAGCATAACACACCACAAAGCTCAAATCATCTCAAACTGGCTTCTTGGACATGCCATTGGGTTCACTGTCCTCAAGTGGCCTCCACTGTCACCAGATCTCAATCCAGTAGAGCACCTTTGAGACGTGGTGTTACGGGAGATTCTCATCATGGATGTACAGTAACTGTGTGATGCTATCATGTCAATGTAGACCAAAATCCGGTGGCACTTCCAGTAAGTTGTACCTAATAATGTGACCAATGAGTGTATACAGTCTTCTTGTTCTTCTTTCAGCTGCTCCCGTTAGGGGTCGCTACAGCGGATCATCTGCCTCCATCCATCCTCTTCCCTCACACCAACCCTCTGCATGTCCTCCCTCACTACATCCATCAATCTTCTCTGTGGTTTTCCTCTTCTCCTCCTGCCTGGCAGCTCCATCTTCAACACCCTTTGTCCAGTATATCCACTATCCATCTCAGCCTTGCCTCTCTGACTTTGTCTCCAAACTTCTCAACCTGAGCTGTCCCTCTGATGTACTCATTCCTAATCCTGTCCATCCTGGTCACTCCCAGGGAAAATCTCAACATCTTCAATTCTGCCACCTCCAGCTCTGCTTCCTGTCTTTTTGTCAGTGCCACCGTCTCCAAACCATACATCATAGCAGGTCTCACTACTGTCTTGTAAACCTTCCCTTTTACTCTTGCTGCTATCCTTCTGTCACAAAGCACCCCTGACACTCGTCTCCACCCACTCCACCCTGCCTGAACTCAGAAAGTTTTTAAACAATTGTAGCCCAGTTTAATCTCAACATAGACCTCCTTTAATCAGCCAATAAGCGCACACTAGCTAAATCTTATCCAGGACAACAATACTATGTGTCAACATCCTGGTTTGCTCATGAGATAACAACTGAGGCAATCAGAGCTCGCAAAGTTTTGCAGAACATTAAAAATGCAAATTCACTAAGGGGCTAACTCTGCAGATCAGTGAGCATCGAGAGTCTATAACCTGTACCTTCTGCTGTATTCCTTGTATTCTCCGCAAGGGGTCACCACAGTGGATTAATCTGCATCAGGAATTTGGCAGAAGTTTAACACCGGATGCCCTTCCTGACACAACCCTCCATGGTGAGAGGGGCTTGTGTGCCAGGGACCTTTCACTTGTAAGGCAGATGTGTAAACCACTGTGCTACTAAATGATAAAATATGACCACCAGCACTCTAAATGAATCAAGTCCATATAAATAAAAGACGGCTCCTAACTTGGAGTCCAAGAGGGGAAATTTTGAAATTCAGTCAAAAAAGTTTTACCAGAAAGTCAACCCAGACACGCAAATGATCCTCTACCTATCTGAGTTAATATTCCTATTTGCTTTGTGTTTTTAAATAATATGTTCATTATGAAAATCATTATTAGATGGCAACTCATGTATCATTAACAGTGATGCACAGATATGTATGAACAAACCACACCTGCATTAACATAAAACTGGACAATAATCCATATTTTAAAGTGATCTCAGTCCCCACCAGGGCTCAATTCACAGCTGTGATAAAAATCCAAATAAACTGAAGCAGCGTTCATTAGGTGTGAAAGCACCCCGAGACCCAATTTAGCAATAGGTTCAAAAGGTGTCAGTGCATTTGTCTCTACACCCTCCACATCTCATTTATATTCCTCCTTAGTGTGGGTGCATTGCATGAGGTTTGTTTGTAATTTATCCACCTTTTTTCTGCTTCCCAGCAAACGTGGTTGAAACCATGATGTCGCCTACCCGGGTCAGAAATAGTGACAATACAATCGTAGGCAGTTGGATGTTGATGTTGTTTCCATGTAGAGTTTGGGTAAGACCATCTGTCATACAGAGTAGGAAATGTAGATCAGATTATTACACTGAAGGAATTAAATGCATCTCTTTGTTTCTGTAAACAGTAACGACAACTAATCTGTTTAGTGCTCGGTTGTGACATCCACACGTTACAGACTACTCTTATTGTCTTTATTTCACTTTTAGTCAATATATGGATATGCACATCTAAATTCTGTCTCTTTTCTTGCATAGTGAACTTATTACATTGGAGTGTTAGAAACATCACGTCTTTGTGCCTGATGTCAGGGTTATAAGCCTAGAAATGGTATGAACTGAGTATGTTTTGGCTATTTGGCTTTATTCTAATCGACAAAGAGAAACAATTCTAGTCTAACAAACACAAGAAATATGTTGAGGCAAAGTTTAACAACTACATCTATCTGTCATGGAGGGAACATCAGGTTTCAATTCTGGAACAATTTTTAACCATGACTAGACCTGGTGTTTATTCAACCTCACGCATAAAAACAATAATTCGGTCACACAATGTGGACTCCAGAGGGTTAAAATCCACTGAGGAGATGCACAGAGGAAAAAATTACAAAAAAGTGTCACTGTAATAAAACCTTTAGAACAAACTATATATTGGTAGTGTCACAATTTGAGCTAGCTTGCTGTTAAAAAAAACAAAACAACGATAGATAAAACAGGGATACAGAAGAGCCAAGAAAGGCAAAAAATGCAGAAGGTAAGCATTTGCGTATACTGTAAATGTGCTAGTAATATTTTAGCTAGCTGGCTAACAACCCAATAACTACGGCCCCCAAGAGTTCGGTCACACAATGCGGACTACAGAGGGTTAAAATCCACTTAGGTGGTGTACAGAGGAAAACATTACAAGAAATGGCACTGTAACAAAACCTATAGAAAAAACTATATATACAGTAGGTAGCGTTACAGGTTGAGCTAGCTTGCTGTTAAAAAAAGAAGCTAAAACAGGGAATGCAGAAGCACCAGGAAATTAAAGGATAGAAGCTAGGAGGAAAGTAAAAAGAGAAAAACAAGGCAAAAAATGCAGAAGGCAAGCATTTGCCAAAAAACTTGCTAGCAATATTTTAGCTAGGTGGCTAACAACCTGACAACTACAGCCCGCCTGAGTTTGGTTATATGATGTGGACTTGGCATTGCATTCGTCTACTCCAGAGGGCTAAGTGCAGACTTTTCAGCTTTAATTCAAAGGGTCTGACAAAAGAATTATATTAACGGTTTAAGAATTACAGCCATTTTGTATCCAGAGTCTCAAAATTTTGAGGATCAAAAGTAGTGGGACAAATAACTAGTAGTTGTATACAGAGGCAACATTACGAAAAAACTGCCATTATCCCCAAACTTATGGAATCAGGTGGAATTGTGAACTTCGCAAAAAAAATTAGAGGAATTTTTAAAAATTATTTTTGCAGTGCAGATAAGTAATATAAAGTGAATCTGGATTCCTCTGGACATGACTGCCTGCATTTGATGAGTGTAAAAACACTCAAAACAGATTTGGCATTAGAAGGTCGTGGCAGAGAGCAGCAGGACAACAGAATATATGACAGGCAGCAGATTTACAGTGAAACCCTGATGGGAAACACAGAACAGTATGATGTAAGTCTCCTGCTGTGTTCATTTATAGCTGCTGCGAGTGCGTGTGTGGCGGTCCTGTCGTTAGACTCCATAGCAGCGCGCCTGCATCTGCACGAGTGTGCGTTCCCTCTTTTGTGGCGCCTCATAAGAGGTTTAGGCGGTTCGTGTGTCGGTGTGTGCGTGCTGATGTTTTGTCTCACTGCAGCCCTGTAATTACCTTGAGTCAGATCTGCTTCTGTAACACAGGTGGGAGACACAGAATTTAATTACAGGGTGGAAGCTGTGCTACAGCCCACCTGTGTGCATGTGTGTTTGCACCTGTGTGTGTGTGTGTGTGTGTCTGTTTTTGCTCTTTTTGTGTATACATATCAGTGTGTAGATGAGTTGTGCGCATATGATTTTCTTGCACGAAAGTTATACATCTTCTTTTTGCTATTTCTGTGTGTGTGTGTGTGTGTGTGGAAGGAGGGTGAGCAAGCCGGAATGGAACTGAAAGAGACAGAAACAGATAAAGGAGAGAGAGAGAGAGAGAGAGAACAGGTTGACCACCTGGCGCCTGATCAGTGGCAACACGATGGAGATTAAAAAGACCACCAGGGGGATTTTTTGTTCTTCTCTTCTTCTCCACAGATTGGACTTTTCGTTTGGTTGTGATCAGCCCGTATCTTTGTTCTTCTGCTCCAACACACGTCTCAGCTGTGAATGTCAGTCGTCACGCAGCTTAAAGGGCTCAAGGTGTGCTTTATCATCCTTGTTGCTAAGCAACTCAAAGTTTGACAACATCTTGGAAGCGATCTAATTAGCTCTGGATGGCTGCTCTCCACAAAGAGATGGGAACAAGCCTGTCTTTTGTGGTTGTGTCTGTTGCAGGGCAGCACGATGTCAACATAGAGTGAACACCAGCTTCAGGTGTTCAAATCCTGACTGGCAAGCTGTTGCCAAGTTATGATGACGCAATGCAGTCTAGCAGAAGTTCAGCTCAGCTGTTTGGGCACAGGCCTTGCATTGTTGAACGTGTTGCTACGAGATAAACCCTCTGGCACCGCGAGAAACAAGGCAAACTGCCTTGGCTCACACATGCAGCACGTCTGTTTGAAAAAATGAAAACACAAAAAAAGTCACTGTAGCCTGAAGATGCAGCAGTACTCAGTGTTAATCATTCACTGAAAAGAGCATCCGCAGCGAAGGCTAGCCTGTGTGATCTGATGCAGAAGAGGAGCTACTGTAGCACAAATTATTGTGCCTATAATGGGCACATAAGCAGCCTGGGTCTGATAAATCAAGCAGAGTGATGCTATGGGCGGTTCTGCTCTTCTGGGAGTCCTGGCATTTATGCAAAAGTTACTTTGATATTATAAACCACTCAAACACGCCTTCAATGCTGATGACTGTGGAATGCTCAAGGTGTCGATCTGCAAGTGCCCAGATATTGATGGAATTGGATCAAAGATGCAACAGACAACAGATGGTCAAGGAGGCCACACCTCGTAACTTCAGAATCTGCTACCAATGGTGACGCTCACCACAGAATGCCTTTAGTAGTTCATGACTGTATGATGGCACATGGGAAACCTGCACAGTACTAGGCAGTTGGTTCGTCTGGGTGAACGGTGTATATTTTTTGCATATTGTTCGTCTTGACTGTAACATTTTTTCCCAACAATGGATGAAGCTTGTTTTGGTTTAGAAGAGAATGATGGAACTTGCAATACTGTTTACTCACGAATTACACGCAATTGTGGAAGTCCATCCAGTCCTATAGAAAATGTAAGTACATCCTTACAACTTCCATGGGAATGAAGAAAGTAAGTAGCAGCCAGGTGTCACTAATCAAATGCACTTGGTTAACTGATCTACAGCAAGTGTGACCAGCTCCATAAAAGCAGAAGTTTTGGCTGTGTGCTGGTCTGGAGCATTCAGGTGTGTGTTAACACACTGCAACAATCTCCCCAGGAGTGAACATCCCAGCAACTTCACCTCATGGCCCATACAATGCTTGGAGAAATGGCCAAAAACCCAAGAGCTGCAACAGGCTTTGGTTAGCATGTTAAATGATAGAGTTCGTGATGGTACAATTTTAGGGACTGAACATGTATGCTTGTTTGGACAGGGGCTAGGAGAGAGCCTCTTCTCTCTAAGAATAACATGGCAGAATGACTTAGGTTTGCAAAGTTGCATCTGAACAAACCATAAGACTTTTGGAGCAATGTCCTTTGGACTGACAGGACTGAAGTGGAGGTGTTTGGCCATAATTCACAGTGCCACATTTGGCAATAAGTAAACACGGCATATGGTAAATAACTGCTATTAACACATTCAAAGTGCTCCTTACAACACGTCTTATTCACATAGCACTTTATTGTATGCCTTTTCAGTGCATTTAACTATCATAGAAGCACTCGCACGCTGATGGAGACTGGAAGCAATTTGGGGTTCAGTGTCTTACACGAGGACACTTCAGCACATTGACTGGAGGAGCTAGGGATTGAGCCACCAACATTTGAATTTGCAAATTACCTATTCTATCTCCTAAGCCACAGCTGCCCCAGCAGAAACTCGCACCAGCTCTCAAACATGGTGATGACTTTGGCTCATTTGGCAGGAACCTGGGCACCTTGCAGTCACTGAGTAGACCATGAGCTTCTCTGTATACCAAAGTATTCAGGAGCCAAATGTGAGGCCATCTGTCTGAGAGCTAAAGCTGAGCCAGAACTGGATCATGCAACAGGACAACGATCCCAAATATAGCAGCAAATCTGCAGAATGGCTGGGGGAAAAAAAATCAAGGTGCTGCAATGGCCTAATCAAAGTCCAAACCTCAACCCCGCAAATAAACGGAAGCAACGCTGTAAAGAAGAGCAGGCCAAAATTCCTCCACAACAATGTGAACGACTGATAAAGTCATACAGAAAACAATGATTTTCAAGTTACTACTGCTGAAGGAGGTTCTATAAGCTACTGAATCATGGGGTGTACTTAGTCTTTCACAGCACTGCATAGAGTCCTCTTTCACATGGTGGTATAATGGCATTTTCTATTTTTCCAAAAACAGCTGAAATGCGCTAATTTTGTAAATTATAGCTTGCGTGCAATACTAATTTGGTTATGTAAATTTCCCATTTGAATGAGATGCCTTCCAACCTTGTTTTAAATGTTTTATATAATGTATCACACTACATAACTAATTACAGATGCCCAGTTTGAACTACAAAAGTCTGTGATCCATTTGTGTTACAGCATCCCCTGTTAAATGAGTTCTGTTAATTTTTAGGGGACATTAACCACTACACTACTGAGCCAGGAGCAATGAATATGTGCTACATTTTACATCAATAAAGATGAGCAATTATACAAACTACTGCAAAAACACAAGTTCTGCTTGAAAAGATGTCTGAATGAATAGCTTCTATAAAACTTTTCCTGTTTTTCAAGCAAAGATTTAATGTGCCGATTACCTTCATCATCCGTATCTAATGATGTCCTATAAATCTTTCTAATTTTGGAACAAATTCCTGATATTTTTATGATAGTACTTTGTTTTACTTTTCAAAGCCCCCTCTGTCAGCCAAAACTCATTTTGAGCTCGACTCACCAGCCTGCTGCATTATTGCCAACCTCATGGCCTGTAAATGCTGCCAGTACACCATGGCCCATTATTTTTCCACTGGTCAGTGGTGTCTCCAATTCCGAGAGGATTCAGCCTTATACGCACAGCTCCAAACAGCACAAAGCACAGGTGCTGAATGCAAATATGAGATCTCCATACTTTACAGAAACAGAACATTTTTTACCCAATTTATTTTCCTCACTTATAGGTCATCAGCTGTGTGGGGATTTGAACCGGTGAGGACACTGCAGTAAAAAGATGAGAACTGACTGTATCCAAAAAGTTTTTAATTTGACAGCTTTTTAATGCAAAGACAAACTGGAAGTGACTCCCTTCGCCCACGAAAGGCAATTTATATCTCCCAGACTACGGCCGATGCCACTGTGCAGATCCGAGGGAACTCAAGCAACAAGCTGTGCCAAAGAGGCCTGATATTTCCCTTATGATTAATGTTCAATACTCTTAGTGTATTGAAAGTTGGACAAAGAAGATGGAGTGTGGGGGAAAATTCCAGATTTATTTCTGGATCAGATCCAGATTCATTTTATTTCTATGAATTCATGTGGACTTGGTAGGTATAAATGAACAAACGGGCCAGAGAGGTGAAATTAAGTAGCAACCTACTACTCTTCTGGGGCGTACACCTACCAAGTTTGGTGAAGTTTTTCAAAATATGTGTTGAGTTATTATGATGAATGTTCCTTCGGCTGCTCCCCTGTATTTTCCCCAAAGGGTTGCCAGAGTTGATTACCCCGCATTGGTAAGAGGTTTTATGCAGGATGCCCTTCCTATTGCAACCCTCCATGGTGAGAGGGGCTTGTGTCCCCACCTGAAGTATAAGACCCTGGTGGAGCAGCAGGGTAACCAGGGTGTGTGTGCAGAAGGGAAATTAATGGGTTAATGCGGTAAGCTGAGTTTCCAGCATCACGAATGTGGCTCTTTATGTGACTGGATCAGCATGGTAACTTATGCTGAACATGATCTGGCTGGCTAGAAGCCCCACATTTTCAGTAATTATTTTTATTTATAGTATCCTGTAAGTTTGAAATAGATTCTCTGCTGAAGGAATTGTTTATATATGCAATCTATTCAGTTCTAATATATAGCTATCAGAGTTATAGTCTGGTGCTAAACCAGCCACAGGGGCCCACAAGCCAGTGTAGTCCTAGTGCCGGTCCCAAGCCCGGGTAAATGGAGAGGGTTGTGTCAGGAAGGGCATCCGGCGTAAAAACTTTGCCAAATCAAATATGCGGATTCATAACACGACTTCCATACCGGATTGGTCGCGGCCCGGGTTAACAACGACCGCCTCCGGTGCCGTTAGCCAACAGGGTGCCGGTGGAAACTATGCTACTGTTGGCCAAAGACCAAGGAGGGGGAGGGGGGGGAAGCGTGTTAGGAGGCAGAGAGAGAGAAGGAAAGGTAGGAGGGTGGAGGTGAGAGTAGGGACTTTAAATGTAGGGACTATGACTGGTAAAGGGAGGGGCTGATATGATGGAGAGAAAGG
>VUQH01023856.1:2957-14255 GCA_015106775.1 Etroplus canarensis
CACCAACCCTCTGCCTGGCAAGCTCCATCTTCAACATCCTTTGTCCAATATATCCACTATCCCTCCTCTGTACATGTCCAAACCATCCCTTACTTTGTCTCCAAACTTCTCAACATGAGCTGTCCCTCTGATGTACTCATTTTTAATCCTGTCCATCCTGGTCACTCCCAACAAAAATCTCAGCTTCTTCAATTCTGCCAACTCCAGCTCTACCTCCTGGTTTTTTATTTTTTGTCAATGCCACCATCTCCAGGCCATACATCATAGCAGGTCTTACTACCATTTTCTAAATTGTACCTTTCCCTCTTGCTGCTATCCTTCTGTCACAAAGGACCCCTGACACTCATCTCCACCCACTCCACCCTGCCTGCACTCTCTTGTCTCTGTCCATTGCTTTAGATAGTTGAGCCCATGTATTTACTCATCCACCTTTACTACCTCTACTCCTTGAGTGTTCACCAGTCCACCTGCCTCAATAGTGAAGACGGTGAAGATGCAAAGAGTAGAAGTATAACTTCCACCTCTGAAGATAATTTTGTTAACATATTTGTCCCAGGTTTGTGACTGTTTCTGTGAGGGTGTAACCTACCCAGTGTCCATGTAGCCTCATCAGACACAGTTGTGCCAAACAACTTCCCCTGGCAAAATGAAAAGAGGAAATATTAAGTTATTTACTGTATGTGTCCACATAGCAGTCAAACTGCAACAAAGGCTGCAACATTTTATTTATTGGTCATTTCAGTCACTGGGAGACAGGAGAGGGGGTCAGAGGACACACTTCAAGAATAACATATTTTACTCTGTGCAGATAAAGACCAGAATAAGCATTTTTATAAAATACCAAGACCTAGATGCCAGATCTTCCTCTCTGTCAGTTAAAAGAGCGCCTCTGGCCAGCAGATGGGACCTGAGAGCCGCTTTACTGCCTTACCTTGAATATTTCCTTCCCCTTGACGAGCAGCTCGATGTCTCTGGACCCCAAATGACACTTGATTTCTTTAGCAGACGTCCCGCGAGGCACATTGACCTCGATGAAGACCTCCTCCATTGTCTGGTACCAGGACCCCCAGGGCGTCTTGCAGGGGACGACCCCGCTCCTCTCCTCGAAGTGCACCGACATGCTGCACGCCGGCTCCCTAACCGCAGCTAAACAACTTAGAAGTCGAAGTGATACTAACGGTGTGCTACGCCGTTTAATCGTTACAGTTAGCTATTTGCATAAACTTTAAAGAACTGTTATTACGAATAATTACACAAATATATGTGCCTGTATTTCTCTCTCTCTCTCTCTCTCTCTCTCTCTCTCTCTCTGATGTTTTGCTCCAGCACTAAAACTTCTTCTCCCCAGTATTTGTTTCATTTCCGGTTGGGAATATCATTGGGGCTGCAGCGCCCTCTGCAGTCAGATAGGATGAATTGTCCAATGAGAAAACTTGTCCCCATGAGACTGTTTGTAACTGACTTTTTAAAAGCATTGCTGACATTTAATGTGCATCGATTTCCTGTTTTTTTTTTCATTATTTCTTTAATGATCTTGATTTAGCATCAAAATAAACCAAATGAATCCAATGTTTGTCTAAAAATGGAGTGGGTTTACTAATCTGTTAATTAGATTACTCTCCCTGCCTCATTGCTTTCTGTGTCCTTTCTCACGCCTTTAATGACACGTAAGAAGAAATCCAGCTCTACTTTACTCCACTTTACACGGTATGAGCAGGGAAAGTTGATTAAACACTTGATAGCTGCTACCGAGGATGGCCATCCACTCATTAACTTTAGTTGCTTTGATCTGCTGTATGAGGTGAGTCTTTTCTCTGGACTTAAACATGGACCAGAGTGCAGTGATCCTGCGAGTTTATTGTTGTGTCTTCTCTCTGCAGGCTAGGTAATGTATGGGGAAATGAAAAGATATACTCTGACAACATCACTCGCATATTGGATAGACTTTTGGATGGTTATGACAACAGACTGCGACCTGGTTCTGGAGGTAATGTAACCTTTATGTCCTAAAGCCTTGTTCCTTGAATCTTATGAGGTAAATTATGCAACAGCATCTTTTTGCAGCTTTTAATTGATGTTGCAGGCGGTGTTACCGAGGTGAAAACCGATATCTTTGTCACCAGCTTTGGACCTGTCTCAGATGTCGAAATGGTAA
Source organism: Etroplus canarensis (assembly GCA_015106775.1). Lineage (NCBI taxonomy): Eukaryota > Metazoa > Chordata > Actinopteri > Cichliformes > Cichlidae > Etroplus > Etroplus canarensis. The sequence goes on from VUQH01023856.1 coordinate 5,113, forward strand.
GATACTTCTTCTGTCAGTAAGTGTGTACGTGCTGACTGAGGGAGAAAATAGTGCTTCAGTGACCAGCCTTATGGGCACTCTGCCATGAGACCATCTAATGAGCTTTAATCTGTTTGACCAGCCCCATAACTCCTTTATTGATGGCCTCTAAATCAATATGACAACATGTCAGAGAGCAGAATGGCTGAGTGGATTGATTAATGATTATCTATGATGAGTGGCATCCATCATTGCCTCATCATCTTTCCTCACCTTTCACTTTATATTGAAATGTCGTTCCAGTATTGTGCATGCTGATGAATGGACAAAGATCTAAATTTTGATGAAGTTCGGATAGTAGATGTGATTTTTGCATCAAACTAACATGTCATATTTATGCCTCAGGAATACACCATGGACATGTTCTTCCGCCAGATGTGGGTTGATGAGAGGCTGAAATTTGAGGGCCCCATTGAAATCCTGCGGCTGAATAACCGTATGGTGGACAAAATCTGGACGCCAGACACTTTCTTCAGAGACTCCAAGAAGTCCATTTCTCATAACATGACCACACCCAACAAGCTCTTCCGTATTATGCAGAATGGGACTGTCCTCTACACCATGAGGTTTTGTTGATAAAGTCATTTTTGCTAGACATAAGTTTCATTCAAATTCATATCTGATACTGATCCATGTGTGCCCTCTTGTTTTCAGACTCACAATCAGTGCAGAGTGTCCAATGAGGCTGATGGATTTCCCCATGGATGGCCACTCCTGTCCTCTACGGTTTGGAAGCTGTGGGTATTTCAAATTTGTTCAGAAACAAGATAAAGAGGGACATCGAGGAATGCCTGAATGTATAAATTTAATCAAGCTTTGAGCTTTTTGAGTTTTATTTTCTATTTTAGATGCATATACCAGCAGTGAAATCATATTCACCTGGAGGAAGGGGCCAGTAGCTTCTGTTGAGTGTCCAAAAGAGTCAATGAGCCTTCTGCAGTATGATCTTGTGGGACAGACTTTGTCCAGTGAGATATTCAAATCAAACACAGGTAATGCACAAAAGCATCTTATTACAGTCATAGCCACACATAGCAGTTAAATTAAAAAATTCCCATGAGTTGATGTTTGGTTGTTTGGAAAGAGGTCAAATGAGTATGTTTAAACCTTGCACTAGTCTTCATTACTCCCCTGCAGCAGGCCGATATAAAAGCAAAGACTTCCTTGAGCAGCCATCTAAGATGCTTAAGTGGTCAGGCCCTAATGCGTGCGGTGTGTCTTAAAAAAGAACTACATGGTTTAAAGCCCAGCAGATGCACAGACAGAAAGGGGGAAGGATGAGTTGTATTTGTGCATTTTCTCTTTTCACCAGAAGAAAACCTCACTGCTGTGAATCCAGTACATTCCTCGAATAGAGTAGAAAAGGACTCCAAAACATAGCGATGATATGCATTTAAGAAACACAGAAGGAGAGAGAGAACATCTAAATAAATGTGTGTGTGTGTGTGTGTCCGTGTGTGTATGTCTATTTGTGTGTGCATGATGCAGCATGTTTTCGGTCTGTGGATGTCTGCATGCATGTCTTTAGACAGAGCAGGGCAGCAAACACATAGTGGCACTGCATGCTCTCCTCCAGCCCCCACCTCACTGGCTCCTTCCTCCTCTTCCTCTTTCCCTTTTCCTTTTTTGTCCCGCTCTCTTCCCTCCTCTCTCCTTTCTTTATGACTCTCACATGCTATCTTACAGTTAGAAACCTATTCCAGTCCTAACAGCATCAATAACGGTTTCCCTCAGCTGCTATTCAATTTCAAGGGCAAGCAAGGGCATCCATTCCGTGCAACCATGCTCTGTCCCTCGCCGTTGCTCTCTTCTCACATGCTGTTTATCTTGCAGGTCACTACTCTGTGCAGGTGGTCCATTTCCACCTCCAGAGGAAGCTGGGCTACTACCTCATACAGACCTATATCCCTCTTATAATGGTTGTCGTACTGTCACAAGTCTCCTTTTGGATCAACAAAGAGTCTGTTCCTGCACGCACAGTTGCTGGTATGCCCCTCTTCCCAGCAGCATTATTATTGTGCCCAGTCTGATCTAATCTTTGTCTGCATGTGTGATCCATAAATACTCTGCTCCCCTTCAGGCATCACCACAGTGCTGACCATGACCACCTTAAGCATCAGTGCCCGACAGTCTCTGCCCAAAGTAGCCTATGCTACTGCAATGGATTGGTTCATTGCTGTGTGTTTTGCCTTTGTGGCATCGGCTCTGGTTGAATTTGCAGCTGTGAACTACTTCGCCACCTTGCAGGCCCACCGTCTGAAGATGCAGACAGCCAGACAAGAGAAGCTTGAGGTCTTGGCCACTGGCAGCGATGATGATGACACAGTTTCAGTAAGCAGTTTTCATGATGGGCAGTTTTTGTGTGTTAAAATATCATTTACACAACATTGTTAGAATTTAGAAAAGTGGTATATAAATTCTTTCAAGGGGTCTCTACTGATTTGTCCACCAGAGGGTTGATAAATAACATGAAAATCAGAATCGGAATCAGGATCCTTTATTTATTCCAGGGGGAAATTGCATTGTTACAGATGCAAAGTTATATATAAATAAATATAAATCTGAAGGCAGAAAAATGAAGATGAACTATATAACAATTATGTATCAAGTTCAAATGTAGCATAAATAACTCCAAAGTTAACCACTATGTACAATATGTACATAGGAATTATAGAGTTTGATGGCCACAGGTAGGAGTGATTTTCTGTGGTGTTCTGTGGTGCATCGTGGTGGAATGAGTCTGCTGCTGCACATCTTGGAGCGGGTGTGAAGGATTGTCCAGTATTGTCCTTAACTTGAACAGCATCCTTCTTTCTCACACCACTGTCAGAGAATCAAGCTCCACACCCTTGACATTACTGGCCTTGTGGATCAGTTTGTTGAGTCTGTTGGTGTCAGCTACTCTCAGTATGCTGCCCCAGCACACTACAGCATACAGTGCCTGTAAAAAGTTTTCACCCCCCTTGGATTTTTCACCCTTTTATTGCTTTAATACATTAAATCAAGGTAAATAAAATTTGGCTTTTTTGACAAGAATTTGCCCAAAAAAAGCTTCTGTCATGTCAAAGTAAAAGCAGAGTTTTACAAACTAATGTCAATTAATAAAAAATATATATCAGGTAAAATAAATGTTTGCATAAATATTCACCCCTTTAAAGGGACAAACCTAATTCAACAGAGGTCCAACTAGTTGATTCCAGCAGTGTCAGAATCAATGAAATGGAGATCACCTGAGTGCAGTTGATGTGTTTTAAGTGATTGTAGAATAAAAACGCCTGTGTCTGGGAGGTCCAGTCTCTGGTTCATCAGTATTGCTGCTACAACTGCAACATGAGGACAAAAGAACACTCTCAAGAAACACAGAGAAAAGGTAACTGAAAAGTATTAGTAAGGAGATGGCTACAACAAGATTTCCAACTCACTAGACATCCCAGAAAGAACAGTCAAATCCATCATTAAGAAATGGAAGGACTATGGCACGTGTCTAAATCTGCCTAGAGCTGGCCGTCCTCACAAACTGAGTGACCGGGCAAGAAAAAGACTGGTGAAGGAGGCCACCAAGACACCTATGATCCCACTGAAAGAGTTAAAAGCTTCAGTGGCTCAGATGGGAGAAATTGTACATACAACAACCATTGTTCAGGTTCTTTACCAGTCGAAGCTGAATGGGAGAGTGGCAAAGAGAAAGCCAGTGTTGAGAAAAAAACTTAAATGAAGTCTCACATAGAATTCACCCAAAGGCATGTGGGAGACTCCAAGGTCAAATGGAAGAAGGTTCTTTGGTCAGATGAGTCAAAAAAAATTTATTTTTTTGACCATCAGACTAGACACTGTGTTTGGTGAACACCAAACACTGCACATCACCACAAACTCACCATCTTGTGAAGCATGGTGGTGGCAGCATCATGCTCTGGGGATGCTTCTCAGCAGCAGGCCCTGGAAGGCTTGCAAAGGCAGAGGGGAACATGAATGGAGAAAAATATCAACAAATCCTGGAGGATAATCTGACTCAATCTACAAGAGAACTGTGGCTTGGGAGAAGATTTATTTTCTGGTAAGACAATGAGCCCAAGGATACAACAAAAGCTACAAAGAAATGGTTCAAAGACAACAAGGTGAATGTTCTGGATAGTGCAAGTCAAAGTCCAGATCTCAAACCAATTGAGAATTTGTTGCTGGACTTGAAAATAGCTGGTTATGCCTGATCCCCAAGCAACCTGGCAGAGCTTGAGCTGTTTTTTAAGGAAAAATGGAGAAACATTACAGTGCTTTGATTACAGCCAAAAGTGAATCTACTAAATACTGACGTAAAGGGGGTGAATAGATATATATGCAAACATTCAATTTACCTCATGTATTTTTAATTAACATTAGTTTGTAAACCTCTGTTTTCACCTTGACATGAAATAATTTTTGTTGCAAAATCTTGTCAAAAAAAAGCCAAATTAAATTTACCCTGATTCCATTTATTAAAGCAATAAAAGGGTGAAACATCCAAGGGAGTGAATGCTTTTTATAGACGTTTTAGCATTCAACTTTGTTTTGAGCTGACTATAACTGGGTTTTGAGTCTTCTATCAGCCTCCAAGCCATGAGTTACATGCATAAACAAATTTTGACTGGGCCCTGAAGATAACATTTTTCTTTCTTTTGCTGAAAAGAAATTTTTTTTTCTAAATACAAAGCTAATTTTTGCATTTATATTTTCAGTGACAGATGACAGACTTGTACCTGATAGATATTAATCTAAGGTTACTCCTAGGTACTTTGTACTTTTGGTTGAGTTAATTTGAACAGTTACATTTGACTAGCAGATTTCTAACCTTGTTATGTTTCTGATTACTTGAGAAAAGGATACATTCAGTGTTCCCTACATTAAGTAAAAGCTTCTCTGCATGAAGTGAACTTATTTTCCTCCAGCCAGAAGTAAATAGACTCTAATTACTAAGACAATTAAAGTTCAAAATCCTTAGGGTTTTTAACATTGTCTACAAGAGCAGAGTTATACAGATATCGATGTAGTTCACAAGGCACAGCCTGAGACATGTCATTAACATAGATGGAAAAAATAATGGACCTAAAATAGACCCATGTGGGGTCTATGTAAGACCCATATCTGTAGAATACCATGGTCTAAAATTTGATGCTTAACATAGTAATGCTTAAAAGTTCAGAATCACTTAGACACGTTCTTGCTTTTTAAAGAAATTTTTTTTACATTAAATGGAATCATTAATCATGAATTAAATATGATTTTTAAGGAAACATCAGTATAGGTGTAAGGGAGCTCACTGCTTCGTTCTAATGTCACATTACTTGAGATAATGCATTATCTAATGCAAGTTTATAATGTTGACAGCCATATTGATCATACCTGCACAACTGAAAGCCATTCAAAAAGCAATAAATTTGGCCAGTTAAGTGTCTGGAGAATCAGACTCTGGGGGTTACGCATCATTATTCTTGTTCTAATAGAGAAGGCTAAACATGTGGGAAATTGCTGAAATCCCCCTGAATATTTCATACAAGGGAATGCACTTTTCCCTTCATAGAACAGCACAAGCTGGTTCTAACCAGAATAGAAGGAAGTGGGAGGCCCCAGTGCAGAACAGAGCAACTGAGTCTGTAGTTTGAAAAACACCTCAAAGGTCTTTAACTGGCAGCTTCATTTCAGTGAGATTTGCTTTGTGAAGGGAGTAGTACACGCTGTTCTATGAAACAATTTTTTTGCATGGAATAGCCTTCATTCATTTAAAAAAGTAAAAATCTTAATAATAATAATAATTCACAAGTGTTCAAAGAAAGTTTGATTTAGGACCATTTTGAAACTCTAAATAAACCCACAGAGGCTGATGCTCCGGGCACTTGACTAGCACAATTTATTGCTTCTTTAATCAGCATGACAGTTCTCAGTTGGGCTAGCATGGCTCGAAAAAGTTGTTGAATGCAGAAGAGATATCTGCTAAAAATGAGCCTTTGTGCACCTAGGTAGATATTCCAATAAAATCATAAAAGATTTATGATTATAATTCCATTAATCATGAATTGTTATCCATAGCAATATTTCTGTTCAGTTTCATGTTATAGTTGATCAAATGAATGTTTGTTTCTTTCAAAAGCAAGGAACTTTCTGAGTGACCCTAAAATTTTAAGTCATATAAGTCTGTATAATGGAGCAATGCTGACCCTATGGTGTAGATTTAACTAATAATTTAGGGGCTAGGCCTTTTTTGTTTTTTTACAAAACAATGACAGAGCAATAGATATACTGTATGTTATATCTGGGAATACTTTCATTCATTTTGTTGCTCGGAAGAGATGTTCCCAAGATGCTCTGGGTTTCCAGTTATGAACAGATACTTGTTTACCCTATAGTCTACATCTTTATTGCCATGTTTATTAGCTCATAGGATAGGTGTTGTCTTAAGCCTTTTTACAGAAGCACCCTGTCAGCTACATCATTTACAGAGCTAATAATGGTGAATGTATAGGTACAGAGTCTCTAAGTCTCTATTTGATGCAGCGGTGTTAGTGATGAGCACAGAGTCAGAAGCTGTAGATGCAGAAAAAAGAAATCATGCCACAGACTATGCATTTCCAAACAATCACCCTGCCTCTTTCATTCTTCTCATTCAGGGCACACCACACATTAAAAAGTAATATGGAATGTTGTGTACTCTCATCTCTGGGCTCACTATATATGCTTTATGCTAATACAGTAAGCCTCCTAGGATCTGCCTCACGTGTAGATCTCAAGGTTAGATACTTTAAAAATAGCTTCAGTGTGAGAACAGAGAACAACTCCAGCACTCCTCACTGTGATCTCATAGCCATTGTATAAGGATCCAGAAAATGTCCTGCCAATTCTTATAGAGAAATAGAGATGTACACCTATGCAAGAACACTCCTGTGTGAACAAACCTGCTATTTTGTATATATGACATAAACATGTTAGCATACAGTATATTAACATATATGAACTTGGAGGTTAAAAACCCTTTTGTTTATAATTTCCTCCTACATTTTTCCTCTCTCAATAATTACTGCAAAACCAACACCTAGTCCATCTCACCTTCTTCTGCTTTTCCACAAAATCATGCCTGCTGCCCCTCCCATCAGTTGGACAGCAGCCCTCGGGAAGGCCTGAAGAGGAGAAACCACTCAGTGAGCCGCAATGATCCAGGAGATACTCCCCATCTGCCCATTTTCCTCCAGCAGGGCTCAGCCTTTCCTCAAATCCCACAGCTGGCCGGCACCAGCCCCATTGATGCATATGCCCGCATCCTCTTCCCCCTGGCTTTTGCTCTCTTCAACCTGATCTACTGGTATATCTACATGGCCAAAGACACAATGGAGAGGCCCAGGTAAACACCCTGTGCTTAATTATGTTGATACATCTTATTACATACATATTATAACTTAATCTGAGTAAAAAAACAAGGCAGAAACTAACAGAACTGATCCCCTAAGTCTGTGTTGCCAGAGCTTAATCTTATTCTTCTGTACCACAAGTATATAACCAAGACACATCTGAGTATATTTGCTGAAAGCTGCAATGTTATTTTTGTACATTGAACAGAAAAAGAAAAATCAGAAATTAAAGAAAGATGGGCTAATGGCTTGTTAGTTTCAGTTGAAACATGAAATTGGTTTACAGTAATAAAAATATGGAATATCATCAGCCTTATCCTTTGTTCTTTTAAACAGTACCTTCTGAACATTACAATAGTTTGATTGCGGCCCCTTTAAACAAAGTGTTAATTACACTATATGGGCAAACATTGGGCTATACCTTTTAATCACTGAATTTAGGTTTTTCATTCAGTCCCCTTGCCATGGGTATATAAAATCAAGCACCTAGCTATGCAGTCTGCCTTTAGAAACATTTGTGCAAGAATGAATCATTCTAAAGAGCTCAATGAATCTGAGTGTGATAGTGTAATAGGATGCTACCATTGCAACAAGTCAGTATGTGAAATTTCTTCTCTCCTAGATATTCCACTATAAACTTAAGTGGTATTAGGAACCACAGCAACTCAGCCACAAAATGGCTGTCCACCTAAAGTACAGAGTGGAGTCGTCTAGTGCTGAGGCACTTCTTCTTTCGGTTGTTCCCATTAGTTGGTGCCAGAGCGGATCATCTGGCACCATCTCATCCTTTCACTTTGCCTCCTCTTCTATCACTCCAGCCCTCTTCTCTCTAGTGCATACCTCCACCTTCCTAGGCTATCTTGCACCTGCTGCCCACTTTTACTATAGATCACAATGTTGTCTGCGAGCATCATACAAGAAGGGGTTCAAAACCAATCCCTGATATAATCCCACCCCCCACCTTGAATCCTACTACACACCTCGCCACTGTCTCTCTGTCCTCATACACGTCCTGTACCACCTTCACATACTTCTTTGAAACTCCTGACTTCTTTATACAATACCACAGTTTCTCTCTTGGCACCCTATCGTATACTTTCTCTAGATCCACAAAAACATAGTGCAGCTCCTTCTGACCTTCTCTATACTTCTCCATCAGCACTCTCAAATCAGACATTGCAACTGTAGTACTCTTTCTCGGCATGAAGCCATACTGCTGCTCACTGATGATCACCTCATTTCTTAACCTAGCTTCAACAACTCTTTCCCATTTTTATGGTATGGCTCATCAACTTGATCCATCTGAATTTTTTTTTTTCCAATATGTTTATTGTCTTTTTCAAATTTTTTTCACAAACACGTAACATATACACACTACACACACAAACTGCATACCCTTGCATCATTTTTCAATTTGAATGAACATAATGAAATTGGATTAATTAACAAATTATGAAGGAAAAAATAAATAAATAAAAATTGAAAATAAAAATAAATAAATAAATAATTTTTTTTTAAAAAGGAGGGGGGAAGAAAGAGAGAACGAAAATGGGGGCTACATTTTACAGCATCTGCAAATCATTTCAGAAAAATCTAGCACTTTCATTTGTCATAATATTCATATATGGTTCTCAGAATTTATCAAAGTCTTTTCGTTTGCCCTTGGCAATGTATGTTAATCTTTCCAGTCCAATACATTCAGAAAGTTCCTTCATCCACATTTTCATTGTAGGA
>VUQH01023858.1:0-15094 GCA_015106775.1 Etroplus canarensis
CAAATCTTGTCATGATGGCCTAATTAATTTGGTGAGCTGGAATGTTAAATCTCTTACTCACCCAGTGAAACGTAAGAAAGTTCTCTGTCATTTACAACAATTCAGGTCTGACATAGCATTCCTTTAAGAGACACACTTGCGTAAGTGTGACCATTTCAGAATCAAAGTCGGTTGGGTAGGCCAAGTTTTTCATTCAAATTTTGACCTTAAAACAAGAGGGGTTGCAATTCTAAATAATAAAACTTTACCATTTTTAGCGAATACGGTGTACTCAGACCCTGCTGGTCGGTACATAACTGTAGCAGGACAATTACAGTATATGGCTTTCCTTTGGTTCTTGTAAATATATATGCCCCTAATTGGGATGATCAGGAATTCTTCAGTAAAGTTCTCTCACAAATTCTCAATATGTCATCGCATCATCTCATTATTGGAGGGGACTTAAACTGTGTCTTGTCTCCAAAGTTAGATCGGAATTCCCATAGGTATACTACTTTATCAAAATCAGCACGTACTATTCAGAGTATTTTAGATACATATGGACTGGTTGATATTTGGCGTTTTAGTAATAAGGCCTTATTATGAAAACAAAAAGTCTCAACTTCGAGCATGGGGAGAAATCTGGTAAATTTTTAGCCCAACAATTGCGACAAAGGACAGCCAATAAAGCCATTCCAGAAATCCTAAGTGGACAAGGAGCAAAATGCACAGATAGTCTTGAAATTAATTCAAGATTTGCTAACTTTTTTCAATCATTGTATAATGTATCTTCGCCTATTGATGCCTCAGATATGGACACATTTTTCCATAACATCACCATGCCTCTGTTAGATGAAGACTCAGCAGAAAGTCTAGAAGCACCAATCTCCATTCTTGACATTACAAGAGCTATACAAAAAATGCAGTCTGGGAAATCTCCTGGTCCAGATTGGTTTCCTCTAGACTTTTACAAAAAGTTCTCCATCCAGCTTGCCCCTTTGCTCCTATCGGTCTTTGAGGAATCCTTTATAAAACAGTCTCTACCTCCGACAGTGAGACAAGCAGTCATTTCTTTAATCCTTAAAAAGGACAAAAACCACCACGATTGTAACTCATATCGTCCCGTCTTGTTATTAAATGTAGATATTAAAATTCTTGCTAAAATTTTAGCCTCTCGGTTAGAGAATGTCCTTCCTACTGTCATTTTGCCTGACCAAACAGGCTTCATTAAAAATAGACACTCGTTCCTTAACATTAGACGCTTACTGAATATAATGTACACTCAACCTGCTGTTGAGTCCTCAGAGGTAGTAATCTCACTTGATGCCGACAAAGCGTTTCTTTTATACACTTGAAAAAATTGGCTTTGGACCCAAATTTCGATCATGGATCGGGGTGCTTTATTCCTTGCCTCTCGTAGCTGTACGTACTAACAATAATTTATCTTTCTCTGAGTTACAACCGGGAGCAAGGCAAGGGTGCCCTCTGTCCCCCCTCTTATTTGCTTTGGTAATTGAACCATTAGCTATTTCACTAAGGCAAAACACAAACAGGTTATCTACCGGGACGGTCTAGAACATAAAGTTGCACTTTACGCCAACAATATGCTAGTATTTATGTCAGACCTAAAAAATAGCCTTCCAATTTTTCTGGACTCTGTCACACAATTTGGAAAAATCTCTGGTTATAAAGTTAATTTTCAAAAAAGTGAGTTCATGCCAATTGGGTTAGTCACAGGAAAGTCTCTTCTTCATATGTCAGTTCCTTTTAAAATCTGTCATAAAAAACTTAAATATTTGGGTATTTGGATCACTCGCAACTACACAGATTTATATAAAGCTAACTACCTACTTCTACTTTCTAAACTACAACAAGACCTGGAAAGATGGCACTTGCTGCCCACTGGGTGGAAGAATTAATATGGTCAAAATGAACATTCTCCCCAAGTATTTATATCTCTTTCAATGCCTCCCAATTTTCTTATCAAAAACGTTCTTGACCAGGTTAAGGAGTCAGATCTCTTCCTTTGTGCGGAATAAGAAACCTCCTCGAATTAAGTATAGTAACCTACAAAGCTCCCGTAAGGCAGGAGGACTGGCTCTCCCAAATTTCTTATTTTATTTTTGGACAGCTAACATAAGAACAATTCTATACTGGCTAAAGACAGATGAAAATGCTACATCTTGGATAAATTTAGAAAGAATGTCCTTTGACCAAATGTCGCCAGTATCACTTCTTTGTGCTAAATGGCCACTGCCTCAACCTATTTCCAGCTACACTAAAAACCCACTAGTCATACAGTCCCTCAAAATATGGTTTCAGTTCAGGCAACATTTCTCACTCACTGACTTATCACTTGCTGCGCCACAATATAAACATTGCATGTTTTCCCCATCACTAACGGATGAGGCCTTTAATGTATGGTCATACCACGGAATAAGGTCAATGTGTGACCTATTTTTTGACAATGTGTTCTGCTCTTTTGAATAACTTATGCAAAAATTTAGCCTTCCCAGAACTCATTTTTATAGATATCTTCAACTTAGAAGTTTTCTTATATTTAATGTTGACCCTTTTCCTTCATGCCCACTCCCTTCCCTCTTAGATAGTATTTTGGAGTGTAAATCAGAAGCAAAAAAGATTATAAGTACAGTGTATCTCCTGTTAAATACTCATAGTATGACACCATTCGAATCATTGAGGAGTAAGTGGGAGACTGATTTGGGTCAACAAATTTCATCTGAACTATGGCATAAGATTCTGGATAAAATCTACACTTCCTCCATTTGTCTTAAGCATGTGATAATCCAGTTTAAGGTTGTTTATCGCCTGCATTGGACTAAAGACAGGCTGCATAAGATTAATCGTGATTTGGACCCACAATGTGACAAATGCCATCAAGAGCCCGCCTCTTTAATTCATATGTTTTGGACCTGCCCAAAGTTGTCATCTTTTTGGGAATCTGTGTTCGATACTTTGTCAAAGGTGTGTAAGGTCCTGATCGAACCATGTCCACTCACTGCCATGTTTGGAGTGATGTCAGCAAATGAGACTGACTGCCCATTAAGGAAATATGATTGCCTTCTGCACTCTCCTAGCCAGAAGACTGATGATATTAAGGTGGAAATAATTAAGGCCACCTAGATATGGACACTGGGTTAAAGAAATTATGTATTTTGTACAACTGGAGAAAATCAGGTATAGCATAAATGGGTCGTCCCAGAAGTTTTACGATGTTTGGCAGTCCTTTCTAACTTGTATTGAAAATGTAAACACATCCAAAGTGTGTTTTTGATTTTGGTGTATGTCATAATAATAATAATATTTTTTTTTTAAGTTTTATTTTTCTCTTCTGTGATGTTTGGCCACTGTTCCTTTAATTGATGTTGTATTGTGGGAGGAGGGAGGGATGTGGGATTTGGGGAGGAGAGTTTATATGTTTCAATTTGCAGTTTTTGTAAAATTTTAATTTTTCCATTAATAAAAAAGACTTTGTTCAAAAAGACAGGATGGGGCCTGATTATTCAAGACTTTGTATGTGAGTAGAAGGATTTTAAATTAAATTCTCAATTTAACAGGGAGTCATAGAGGAGAAGCCAATATAGGGGAAATATGATCTCTCCTACTTCAGTACTCTCACTGCAGCATTTTGGATCAGTCGAAGATTTTTTTAGGAAGCTTTTTGAACAGCTAGATAGTCAAGAATTACAAGAGTCAGGGCTAGAAGTAATAACTGCATTAACTAGAGACAGGATGTTTGTAATTTTAGCAATACTGTGCAGATAAAAGAAGACAGTCCTACATATTTGTTTTATGTGAGCATTAAAGAACATATCCTGGTCAAAAAATGATTCCAAGATTCCTTACAGTTTTACTGGAGGCCAAGGTAATGCCGTCCAGACTAAGTATCAGGTTTTGTCTGAATTTAAAAGTAGAAAATTACAGGCCATCCAGGTCTTTATGTCTCAGAGACATGTCTGGAGTTTAACTAATTGATTTGTGTCATCTGGCCTCACCTGTATAGCAATGAAATGAATGAGAGCTGCTGGGTGGAAGGTTATTTGAGTACAGTGAACTCATTCTTATGTTCAAGAAACCAGTTTATTACCAGATTTTTGAGCTTTGTGACATGATTCATTATTACACAGGAAGCAGCCATCAGAAGATGGGTACACTGTGGTCATAAAAGGTTGGACATAGGCAGCAACAATACTCATGCCTAACTGGTACTTAAGGGGCCAAAAGTGTGCTAAGAAAATGCGCACAAACAACAATACATCACCAGCAACCTGTACTGATGATACAAGGCAGGATGGAGCTGTGCTTTCATGTGGTTTATGGCAAATTTTGATCCTACCTTCTGAATGTTACAGCAGCACCCTGTGTGGTCTTCTGCTGCTGTAGCCCATTTACTTCAAGATTCCTCATGTGCATTCAGGTCTTCTACATACATTTTTTTGTAACAAGTGTTTATTTACTGCTACCTTCCTGTCATCTCCAAGTAGTCTGACCATTTCTCCCTGAAAACTGTTTACTGGATACTTTCTTTGTTTTGGACCATTCTCTGTAAACCTAGAGATGGATGTGTGGGTAAATCTCAGTAGATCAGCAGTTTCTGAGCTAGCCCATAAGGCACCAACAACCACACCATGTTCAAAGTCTCTTGCGTCACATTTCGTCTCATTTCTGATACTCAGTTTGTACTTCAGCATGCTGTCTTGACTATGTCTATATGCCTAAATGCATTGAGTTGCTGCAGTGTGATTGGCTAATCAGACAATTGCATTAACAAAAGGTTGACCGGCGCACCTAATAAAGTGGCTGAATGCATGCGTATTAGTAATATTATATGACTGTGTAATTTTGAAAACATTACAACTTTTGCAATACTGCTCTAACTCTACACCTTTGATATTCTTAAAGGGATCCCACATGATGGCAGAAATACTCTTAGGTTAGAGCTGGGCGATATGGGAAAAATTCATATCATGATAATATTTTTCATATTAGTTGATATTGATATGAGTTATGATATCAAATCATTTCTGTCAAGCTTGCAATTTCCTTTTTACACCTAAGTGAGATATAAAGATATAAGGTAAATTTTGTCTTGAATATCCTTGTCTGTCAGAAATTAAACATAACACATGTACTGTAGAATATAATAGAAACTATGTTTCAAAAAAATAAAGAAAGGTATATATGCACTAAACTCAAATCTTATTTCTGAGCAGTCAGAAACTAGCAAGATTTACAGGAGAACATTAAAGTTTTGGTCAACTCCAACTTAAATAAAATCTGATCTTTGCAGTATCTCCTTTAGTAACGCTGACCCTTACATATTCCATTGTTATTTTCTCTTATCTTGCTTGCTCTCCTAAGATGTGATGCGCACAGTTGCAGAAGTCCAAACATTAGCATGTGTCCTGCTGCTGGCTGCTAGCCTACGCTCCACCCCACAAAGATGGCTGCAGCTCCTTTTCAGCCACATGATTGGTTTGAGCAGCGCTATTCTCATTATGATGAGCTTTTCGTGTTTTCTATCAAAACATGAAGGGCATGAGTTTTATTGACATATCAAGCAAAAGTTCTATCACGATAATTATCATTATTGTTTTATTGCCCAGCTCTATCTTAGGCATATTTTTAGCAATTTTTTTTTTTGTTTTGAAAATACTGTAATGATTTTTAATTATTTTCCCAAATAGAGAACAGCTGAATTCACCATGGGCCGACTGGATGATGCTGCAAAGCACAAAGTGGTAGAGCTGCGGAAGGCTGGTCTGAGTTTCCGTAAGATCAAAGCTGTGCTGGAACTGGAAAACATCAAGGTTTCTGCTCAGGCTATCTACCTGTTCCTGAGGGAATTCCAGGGGAGGCCGCCAGGGAGGGTCAGGCCTGTGGAGGCTGGAAGTAGCACATCACAAGCGCAGGTGCAGACTCACACCGGGGCCGTACAACAGAGCTGGAGTAACATTCAAATCCGAAACCTGCTGCGAGAGGCGTCTCAACATACTGGCTTTGCCAAACAGACTTCTACCAATTCAGAAGCTACTGCGACTCCCTCAGGCTCTGGGGAGATCAGTGGAGGCAGCAGGCCAGAAAAGCAGACCGAGGGAAGTAAGGAGGAAAATGACATCCAGATTGTTAGTGTCACATCGCTCGCACAACAGAGCCAACAGAGAGCTTCCATGTCCAATGTAGCAAGGTCAGAAACTGGTGCTGTGACTGCCACACCAACAACTTCTGGCGCACTCATGCGGCGGAGAGTCACACCTTCTCCAGCCACTAGTTCAATGCTGGCAGCTCGAAAGAGACTTTTGGATAAAGCATTGTCGCACAGAATGAAGGTATGTACCTTAATGTAACTGTATTATCGTAATCCCAATTGTAAGATTTCTATTTGCTGTCAACAGATGTATCTGTTTCATTTGCCATAAATTAGACTACACATATTTTTCAGTCTGACATTGTTTTTCAGCAGTTTTCAACGGTGGCATCCTTGTTGAGGAAAGATCACCCAAGTGTACAAGGTGCTGATATGAGGAATGCTATGCCACAGCCATCTGAAACCTATGATTTAACAACTGATAAGGTGAGAATAGTTTTGGCATTTATCTTTGTAATCACCTTTACTAGACAGGAATTTTTTATTGTCACGTGGTACCTGTTAGTTTGTGTAGTTGCTACTGTATTAAAAAAAAATGCTAAAGTTGGCCTGAGATTGGGATTGTGCAATGGTTAGCACTTTTGAATTAATGCAAGAAGGTTCTGGGTTCAAAATTCCACCTCAGCTGGAGCCTCTCTATGGAGATTGTATGTTTCCTAAAGTAAAAAGGCATGCTTGTCAGGTTAATTAAAGGTTATAAATTCGCCATAGGTGTGCCTATGTGTTAGAAACCTGGTGATCTGTTCACACGTGCCCTTCCTCTAATGCTCTGATAGCTGGCAAAAGTTCTAGCTCAAATTGGATAAGAAAACTGATTTATGGATCTGAGATCCTCCGGTTAAACATTTGGCAGGTTCGCTATGAAGTGCTAGCCACATCCAGCGTCTGTCTTTTTGTAAGTTGATCTCAGCTGAGCCTAAGCGACCCTCAAAGACAAAGCTACAACTTTTATATAAAATTACTGTTCTACTATCTTATTCTCCTGTTACCATCAGTTACACATAAATCAGCTAAAAGTTTTTTAAAAGGATTAGAGAATAAAGGAAAATATGATTACTGAAATCCTTTTTACCCAATCAGCTAACGTCTGTCTTTATGTCCACTAATTATTTACTTAGGCCTAATCATCCATTGCTGTATGTTTGCTGTGACTTATTGCTCTCTGGTTGATTTAATCTCTTTGTGTTGGAAATCTGGTACACTCCCTGCTGTCTCTGTCACACCCACTGTACTTGCACAGAAGTGCAGATCAGCTGCTACACCTACTGTATGCATTTAATCCATATTTGCCATACAATTGGCATTATAGCTAGTGAATAGTGATTCATTAAATAAGTGCAACATTTTCTCCACCACAGAGCCGAGCACGACTTCTATCTGGGATTTTGTTCTCTTGGTGATGAGAGTACATTTCGAGGTGCTTCAGGCACGGTTTGCTATCCAATTCACCAGAATACCTGTCACCCGAACATCTATTTCTCCATTAGCAGTTCTCCTCCTTTGTCTGTTGGACTGAGGGCACACTCGACCCAACACTGACTTGCTACACCATCTTGTGGTGCAAATCAATACTACACCAAAGTCCAAGCCGGACATCCGTTTAATTCATTTTCAATTTCAAAAACAAAGTGCAAAGCAGTATTCTTTCTGCATCCTGCCAATAGTATTAATAGCATTAATTAATCCTGGAAGACTGTAAATTTTTATTTTTAAATTCAGAGATTTTAAACCTGTTTGTCTTTACACTGATACCTTTTTCTTCTGAATTTTTGCTGTCAGCTCTGTATTGTCTCTTTTTTATTTCTGTTATTCAAGTATTTGTATGGTTTTCTATTTAATAAACTTTTGCTTACCCCAAATATACTTGAGATTAAATTAACTTAATTCGCTGTGGCGACCCCTTGGGGCGAATACAAGGGTGCAGCCGAGGGTAATTTTTAAGTATATTAAGTTGGCACCAGGAAATAATCTAGCATAGAGCCCCCGCATTAAATTTGTAGCCCCCCCCCCAAAAGACAGAAATAGGCAGTTTTCTAACCTGAATCTGGCAATTTGATCATATTCATATTTCTGCAGATTAAATTGTTATTTAAGACTTATTATAAACACCATTTTAACAAAATGTTTTCAATATTTTTTTATTACACAGACTGATACGGGAGATCAGCCTGGAAGTGGCAGCGCCCCTAGACGCTTCCTCACTCAGAGACCCGGACTATCTGTCCGTTCTCTTCAAACTCCTCCTCGAGTCGGGATTCGTCTTACTAATCGGCCTTTAGCGCCTTTAACATCTGGGTCTCCTGGGGGTGCTGTTATCCGCATACAGGCCCCTGGAGCCCAGGGTGTTGCTCGTAGTGAGAGGAATCCAAGCCCTAAGGAGGCAGTCCAGGAAGCTGGAGTCAGAAGCTGTTTACAAGATCAGATTCAGAGCCTGGGCTCTGAGGTGCGCAGCTTGGGTCTGGCAGTAAAGATGCTTGTAGAACAGCAGTGTCGCCTGGAGAGGGAGCAGTCTCAGCAGACTCAGATTCAGAAACAGATCCTCAGCACTCTGCAGAACCTTGCCTCCAAAATGGGACATTGTAGCAGTGTTCAAAAGCAACACAACAAAACTCCATCACCTGCTGCCTCTGCCTCATTCAACCAAGAATCTTTCAGTTTTAGTCAAGGCACCTACACTCAGTGTAACCAAACCCAGCCTAGCTATGACTCTTTAGAAAGTTTAGAAAATGTAGAGGCCTTTAAACTGCCAGGACTGAGCCCTACAAGCATGAACGGGTTTCCACCATGTAGCAGTGCCGACAGCCTTCCTCTTACCCACACACCTCCTCAAACACAGTCTTACGCAGCTGCATACATACAGCAAAACAGTCAAACACTCAGACCTCCTTACACACAATCCTACATCTCAGCATACAGCCAATCACATCCTGAGACTTTCAGAGCTTTAGAAAGTAAAGCATCTGATTTCCCAAGCAGCTGTTCAGAAAGGACTTTCCAGGACTGCAGTGTTTCCTCGCAGCCAGTCCTGAACTCAAACCACTCATCACAGGATCAGCAGATCAATATTATCAAAGTGGAAGGTCCTTAGAGTACACATAGTCTTTGGGGACCATAAGGGCTTGGATGCACTGCTGTATTTCAAACACATTTTACAAGTAACACAAGACGTAGCATTTTTTACATTTATTTATTTCCAAAGTACATTTTCCAGACAGTACAATCAGCAAAAGTATAAATGGATTGCAGTGCTTTAGTAACATTGTAATTTGTATTTACTGTATACAAAGGTTATGAAATTTTAACTTACATGCAGGAATTTAAAATGATTTTTTTGTGAAAACACTTGTTAATTTTATATCAGTTTATCTTCTATCTGTAAGACTGATTATCAAAATATTTATACTTATGAGCAAACTGATTTTAAAAAACGTAAGGAACTAGTTATGATCCATTTGCTCCCATTTCAGTATGTTAGATTTGAAACGCTAACATATGAAGTTAAGAATGCTTGAATAAAAAATGAAAAGAACTCATTCTTAGGATGTGATTGAGCATTACTGTTTCCACTTAAGAGCGACGGTTCAGCCTCAAATTAAAACACATGTTTTTCCTGTGGCAGGCAGTGGTGTTTATCCATCTGCTGTAGATTGTTTTAGTTTAGATTGCCCTGTTTTGGCTGTATCGATGTCTGTCTTCTTTTGAATGAATGACATTTTCCTTATGGTATGCAAGAGACATTCGGAAAGATCATCAGCAACGTTTCTTTCCATATATTCTGTTGACTAATAAGAGGAAAAAAAGATGGATCTTGATGTGAGTACTTTAACATTTTCTTTGTACCGTCTACATCCACCAACCAGCATTAGTGTTTAGCTAGACAGGATTATAGCTCAGCTGAGGGGAGAGGAAGTAATGATTGCATCTTGTCACAATATCACTAGGATGAGCTCCTACCCCCAGGAAAGAAGATGAGATTTTAATCATTAATGAAAATGAGTGACAGAGCAGTAGTAGCAGCAGTTTTACTTTATAGTGTAAAGAATCTTAGTTACAGTTCTAACCCCATTTGTTTAATCATGAAGAAAAAAATCTGCTGGAAGGCCTGGTCTGATGGGCACAGAGAACATGTAGGAGTCTATGATGAAATTTCATCATACTGTAAGAATTCTTCAGTCACAGCCAAAATATGTTTTGCGAGCTCACTTTTGACCACAATAATGTAATCTGTTCACCTTTTATCTTAAGCAAATGCTTGTCCCGAACATGAACACATTCCATTGAGGCATTCAAGAGAATTCACATTTAAAAAGAAGGGAGGGTGGGTTTTAATAAGGGTTAAGACTTTACTGACACTTGTTACAAAAATAAATCAAACATCAAAGTTGTGCACCTTGAAGTATGTGGGGAAAAAAAAATCTATAACCAGAAGTCATCGTAGTAGACTGCTGTGTTTTTCAAGACTGTTAATGTTTAAACTCTGCTGATCGCACAGAATTAATTAGCCTACAACTGGTGTCAAATCCAGGTCATCCTTAGTGTGAGATTCCCTTATTTATTGCAGGAGTATCAGTCAGCTTATTCTTTAGTTTTGTTGATTAAGAAACCTTACACTTACTTGCAGAGAATGGAAGAAAAGTCTCTCTTTCTAATAAAGTAACACTTTCCCACGGGCTCATAACATACATGATTTGGTCTAGATTTTACACCAGATGCCCTTCGTTTACAACTCTGTTTATCCAGGTTTGAGAGCTGCACTAGGAGTGCACTGGCTTGTGACTTGGCCTGAGCTTGAGTTTCCTCCTCATTGGGTCCCAATGAGGTGAACGTGTAAACCACTACACTATGGAGGACACAAAAACCTTCTACAAGTCCCTTTCTCATTTAGGAAATGGGCTGTATTGAAAGTGCAACTGCTTTTCCACTAATTCTCAACACAATGAGCTGAAGAATGTAGAACAATCAGTGTAGCCTAAAATATTAACAATAACCAATTATAGCTTTATATAGCATTTCGTAAATGTTTTTTCAATCAGTGCTTGGCATTTTAACATCATACAATTCTTAAGTTCAAAACCTGGCAAACTGCAAAGATGAGAAATGCTCTTGATATGAAAGTGTATTCACCACCCAGATACTGCCATCAGATCATTTTTGTGTGTGATAGTCACAAAACTAATTATTCATTCCAAGTGCAACATGGATCATGAAAACACATTTTAAATGTAGTACAAGATAAAGTCAGAAAATTTGAGATCACCCAGAGTTATCTTGTCTTTCAAAATTTTACGTTAATTAAACCAAAGGTTAACGTCAGAAGAATAAAAGTTATAGTCAAATATTGCAATATTATAGTTAAATATTGTAATACAGCAATACAAAACAAAGGTCTGTGTGTGTTTACAGTGACAGACGGCTGGTGGAAAAAGGGCATCTTAAAGGGAGGGGAGGTAATGCAATGTAAAAACATTTATTTCCATCCATAGTTGCATTAATTTTTCAATAAGAAAAATTCATACTGATGATAGGAGAGTTGGATCACTGCATAAAATCTTCTCCAGCATATCCATAAAATTCTCATTGAGGTTAAGGTCTGGAATCTGGTGTCCGATCCATCTGTGCTCCCTGAACCACTCTTTCATAATTTGAGGTCTGTGAATCATTGCACTGTCATCTTAGAATGTTCCCATCCTGCTAGGGAAGGGGGGAAAAAATCAGTTGATGGTAAAACCTGGTTATTCAGCATATTCAAGTAGTCAGCTGACCTAATTTTTGGACACATAATGTTGTTGAACCTAGACCTCATCAGCCGAAGCAACCCCAGGTCCCAAAGGAATGACGGACACAACACTTGATCCTCTCTTCTTACAATGATGCAGAGGATGCAAAAATACACATTCCTCACTGAAAAAATACAGATGTACCTTTGGCTGCTCCCTTGTATTCTCCCAAAGGGGTCACCACAGTGAGGATTAATTTGGCAGGGGTTTTACGCCGCATGCCCTTCCTGATGATTCCTGATGATACTTGTAATGTGAATGTGTAAACCAAGAAGAAATACAGATAACTGTGATTAAAAAAGACTCTGGTAGAAGTTAGAGTACAGATTCAACTTTTTTACTCAAGCAAAAGTGGAAAAAAAAAATAGTTTCTGAAATGTACTTGAAGTATAAAAGTAAAGAGTAGCTATGAAAAACATTTCTACTAGCTATTTTTATGCAAAAGTAACTGAACGTCATGTCATATTAATATAAAGCTAATATTAATACAAGGAAATAGGAATTTTATTTCAACTTCTATTAGTTATTCTAATGAACAAACTCGGCTTGAACAATTTATGTAGAACACATGCGAGAAACAATAAGAAAATTGAGAAAAACAGCTCTATTTGCTGCTGCCTATGTTGTAGATGGATTACATGGCCAATGGACAAACAGAAAAAAGTATAGTGCATAAATTATGTTTGGGTGTTTTTTGCCTCTTTTCATCTTTTGTCATTTGTGTGTGATTAGCACTGAGGTTGGAAACACCAATGGGATTGTCACTGTTCCCTTCATTTAGGCTCAAATCTGATGTGATGAAGGTGCATTGATGTGAAATAATTTATAACTCCCCTCAAATGTGTTCTATCTAAAGTAACAAGACTGGTTTGAAAATGTAAGGAGTAGAAAATAGATATATTTGTGTTAAAATATAGGCAGTAAAAGTAAAAAGTCATCAAGAAAATAAATTCTTAAGTAAAGTATAGATACCTGAAAATTCTACTTAAGTACAATAACAAAGTATCTGTACCTTGTTATTGTGCCCTGATACATCCATGACTCTGGAACAGAGTAACCCTGGACCTTTTTGCATTGCATTGCTCCAGAGTCCAGTTTATATCCTTCTAAACGATGATGGCTCACCACTATCCTACTAAGTTTAATAATGTGTAATTAACCAAATTTTAGTAGTTTCTGTAATCTCCTTAGTTGTTGTCTTTTCTTGATGCAGGCCAATAATTCGACCCTTCCCAAAAGGAGTACGATCTTTTCTACAACCAAAGGATATATGTCTTCTGACATGGATTTTTAACAACTGAGAAGCTACTCACTACAACCAGTTGAGCTAAATAACCTGTTGCCAACTGAAACATATCACTACAATAATTATCCAATGGAAGGATATATACACACACTCTATAAGATATGCACTTTAATTTCTTAACCAGTTCAGTGTTGTATTCTTTATTTACAGTACTGTATAAAAAAAGTCTTGAGCCACCTCTAATTTCTTTATAATTTGCTTCCAAGGAGCCAGACTTTCTTGTAATTTTTCCAAAGTGGTTTTGAGCAATAGTTCTCCAGGCTTTCTGAAAGACACTCAAAGTTTTTCTTTGGGCACTGGTTGCTTTTTCATTCATTTTTATTCCAGTCCTTGTACCTGACCATTTTCAGAGGAATTTTTTAATTTATTTTTTGTCTACTTAACTCTAACCTAATTATTATACCATAAAAAGGCACCTAACATGAGGGATCACCTAGAGATGTGTCTACACATAACAGACGGCTTAACAAAGAATCAATCTTAAATTGTATGTTCAGACATTTTGTTACTAGCTGCCTATTGTAAAAACACCTAATTACAGCAGTGGCAACAGCCATCTATAAAACATGGTGGAGACTCATGGTTTGGGGCTGCAGTGCTGCCAGTAGTGTTGGGGATCTTGCCAAAATTGATGGTAATCTTCTGCATTCATAATTCCATCAGATATTGACCCACCACCAATGACAGTGATCCCAAACACACTGTCAATGCAGTAACAGTTTACCTGAATATAAAAACACACAATGGGACACTTTCTGTCATGGATTGACCTCTACTTAAAGCTTTCCTAAGAATATTCAGGCCATACTTGCAAGTTCATTAGAATTGTACAAACTCTTGTTTTTTACCTTATGTACTATATTTCGAATTCATGTTTGCACATTTTAATAAATCCTTGCATTTATTTCCCATTTTCCTAGCAAAACTGCATTGACCAGGGAGCATCCAGACACCCCGTGATACATACAGTCATACATAAAGTCAAAGACTGCTTTTTATTAATCTTGTTCCTTTATCTCCCCATATGCCCTTCTCCCACTGCCATGCTCCCAGTCTCTGCAAAAGAGGAAGAGAAAGTCTCAACAATACAGACGGAGCCTGACCAAGCATACCAACAACCTCAACTACTTCACCACTACTTACACAATCTCTTCCTCTAGCTACTTCCTCTGCCATTGCTCAGTCTTTAAGTCACAGTGGCCCATGTGAAAATTATAGGAGAAAAAGCAAGCTTTTTCTTTTTTTGCATGGTATGTGAATTCAGACGAGGCACTCGTGGCCACTCCGATTATGGTTAATGTCAGCACCTGTTTCTGTCGCTCTTGCTGAAACTAAAGTACACAAAGACATTTATTGATAGATTCTGTCCACTCCCTTTTTCCGTTACCAGGAAACTGTAAAAATACAGTTAATGTAGTGACTGCTGTTGCCTCAAGTGTGTAAATGGACATGGCTCTTCAGCTTTTGGGATAAACATTGATCAGGTTACTGGATGATGCTCCAGGTATTTAAATCAAACAAACAGAAGTGTCTTAACCCTAGTACTGCAGGACCTCAATATATTGATGTCCCAGATAAGTTTAATGTACTGCCGGTTGTGTATATATTGATCACTTCCGGTGTTTTCATTCACTGCCGGTCGTATAGCTGGCAGTACTGGGGTTAAGATCATGTTTTTGTAAAAGCCAGATTTGGATAGATGATTTGAGAATTCTCTTATTTGTTGATCAACAGTTATGCTTTAGATAAGCATGCCTAGATGTCTGTGGGGTTTGTAGTATGTTGATGTGGGTGTGTGTGGGTAAGAGATTGCAAGTGTGGCGTATTCTGCCATACACCAGAGGCAGTGTACAGTAAAAAAAA
>VUQH01023861.1:0-24617 GCA_015106775.1 Etroplus canarensis
CCAGTGGTTTCTGGAAGTATTCCTGGGCCCATTTAGTAATGTCAGTGACACAATCATGCCAATGAGTGATGCAGTGTCGTCTGAGGGCCCAAAGACCACGGGCATCCAATAAGGGTCTTCGGCTTTTTCCCTTACGCACAGAGACATCTCCAGTTTTTCTGAATCTTTTGATGATGTTATGCACTGTAGATGTAGATTGCAAAGCCTTTGCAATTTGACGTTGAGGAACATTGTTTTTGAGGTATTCCACAATCTTTTTACGCACTCTTTCACAGATTGGAGAGCCTCTGCCCATCTTTACTTCTGAGAGACTCTGCCTCTATGAGACATCCCTTTTATAGCTAATCATGTCACAGATCTGATATCAATTAACTTAATTACTTGCTAGATGTTCTCCCAGCTGAGTCTTTTTGAACTTTCTTGCTTTTTCAGCCATTTGTTGCCCCCGTGCCAACTTTTCTTGGACCTGTAGCAGGCATCAAATTTGAAATGAGCTCATTTAGTGGATGAAAGTGTACAATTTCCCAGTTTGAACATTTGTTATGTTATCTATGTTCTGTTGTGAATAAAATATTGGCTCATGTGATTTGAAAGTCTTTTAGTTTTCATTTTGTTTAAATTTAAAGAACGTCCCAACTTTTCTGGAATTCGGGTTGTAAACAACTACATATTCCCTGTTTAACTTTAGCCTTTCTTTAATGCAATGTTAAAAAGCAGCACATAAGTCTGCCATTTTATGCAAATATTGGTAAGAACGCATTATCAGACCCTCTGAGCAAGATGATGTGTAATTGATGGATCTTCCAAGCCCAGATACAGCATCTATATGTTTATATCTATAGTAACACTGCACATGTACCTGGGTTTGGTCCATGCTTCTCCAAGCAGCTCAAAAATGGTCATCTCTTTTGGGGTGAGGTGTCCCCGGAGGAAGTCAACAGCATCTTTACACAGATGAGGAGAGATGATTGACTGTGGCAGTTCAGGACCTCCACAGTTCTGCAGCACCTGTAGACACATTCAAGTTTACAGCTGACATGGCATTCACTGCACAGAATCCTACACTATTATCTGTAAATATATTACTTACAGCCCTGTGGGTTTTTTGACATTTTTCAGTACTTGTGCAAACATGCTATCAGAGTTTCAGCACTGATATCATTTTACAATAGAAAAATAAATCAGTTTAACTCAGCTTTTATAAATCATACAGTTAGCATGTTTCCTGATTTCTATATTTAGGTTTTTAGGTTCACAAGAATAAAAAAGTAATCTGTGTCAATTTGAAGACTGGACTGCTACAAAAAACTTAAGAATATTGAGGTCCAAAATCTATTTCTGCTTTTTATCAAAAATGCCTTTCTTATTGCACTCTATGTACAGAACCTGGTTACAGTTCTGTGTTTCCATTCAGCAGTATCGAAGGTGTGGCTGAAAACTGTGGCTTTAAAAACCAACGTTATGTAAGTGCAGCTGCACCTGTATCATAGCTGAAAACCACACTGCTCCAGTCTGGTGAGAGTTTAGTGGGTGTGTTTGCAGAAAAAATGAAAAGCATAAATGGCTGAAGGCAAGAATGCAAGTGCTGAACTGTGTTTATTCTGTGAATTTAAACAGACCTAATGTTTTCTTGTCAGCTATGCCTGAAGGCTGAGCTCACTCAACACTTAAGATATCGAATGACATGGAAAAGTAATAGCACAACACAGATGTATATAGTATATTGTTGACTTTTAAGATAATCCACTTATCTGAGAACAGACATATTCAGATTTTAAGTTCTTACCAGCTCCAGAGGGGTAAAGAGGAAATGAACCAGTTCAGCTGCGCTAGGGTTCTGTATGTGTTTCCTCAGTTTGGCCTGCAGGGAGTGCAGTGACAGATACAAAGTAATGAGGCAATGAAGCTAGAGCAGCTGACGGATGCGGGAGGTTGGGAGCTGTGATAACTCACCAATAGGTTGAAGGCCAGCTTTAGTTTCTGCAGGCTATCAATGAACTCTGCTTCAGAGGGGGGCTTGGCTCGCAGGGTCAGCATGCCCTCTGTAAATGACCAGAGCAACAATGACCACACACACAGACTCCAGAGTTACCTACCAGTGGCACAGACATATTACAGATGGAAAATAGTTTTTACTTTTTGGCCAGAGTTCAAAATTATAAACTTGAATGTTTTTCTCATCTCAATGAAAGCTCATGACTTTGATCTCTAATGGCATACAGCAATGTGTAGTTAACAGAGTTTTATAGATGTAAAGTTTGCCTTGGCCAGAGAGTAACAGAGAACAGGGATGCAGTAAAGCAGTTTCTCAACCTGTGACTCAAAAGGTTACAAAATTCTCAACTCCATAAATCTAGTATTGTAATGTGTATTTGAGAGTGAAATTAAGTATAATTGAATTTTTAGAAATATTTAGGAATACATGAGACACTGACCCCAAAGGTGAGAAACAGATTCTCTAAATAGAGAATTCATTACTATCAGCACACTTGACCACACATCAACGAAACATTGTTCCCAGATGATGTGGAAAATTAAGCTTGCTGCTTGTGTGTTTGTCCCCAGGCACACAAAGGCATTTTTTATTGTCACATCCAATATGTACATTATGTTTAACTGCACGTGTGTTGACATAAAACACAGCATTACATCAGTGCTAGCATTGGGCAATAAAACATTACTCAGCAACGTTTACGGTAATATTATTACTCTGTGCATCAATTACAAAGGGAAATTGTTTTGGCATCTCACAAAGCCTCCAATTAAAATCAGACAGAATGTTGGTTTGTTTTAGTGCTTAAATGCTTTAGAATGGAAGAATTAAAGCACAGTTATACTATTGATTTAAAATCACCAAAAGTGTTGTTTTAAGCCCCTCTCACCATAAAACCTCTGCTAAATTACCAAAGCGGATTAATCTGCTGTGGCGACCCCTTGGTGGAGAATACAGGGAGTAGCCGAAAGGTGCATTTGTTGTAACAGATCAGCACTTTGAATTTGGACTAAATTTTGAGTAATAATATTACCTCCGTTCTAATAATTGTATAATGATAATTGTATGACATAAAAAGCCCAGACTGGCCAATACTACAACACATACATCAATGGATGAGAGTCCTTGGCCACAGGACACAAAGAGACACAAACATGGC
The DNA here is from genome assembly GCA_015106775.1 of Etroplus canarensis. Classification (NCBI taxonomy): domain Eukaryota; kingdom Metazoa; phylum Chordata; class Actinopteri; order Cichliformes; family Cichlidae; genus Etroplus; species Etroplus canarensis. The sequence continues at coordinate 3,153 of VUQH01023861.1, forward strand.
AATGTGAGCAATATAAATATATTGTCACTGCATTGGTGCCACCACATAAGAAGAAAGGGAGACAGACCTGCTGGTCCTTTCTTCTTATTCTTCTTACTCTTGTTGCGCTGGTTGAGCTGTTTAAAGGCCTCTGCTGCCTTCTGCAGCTTTGCCATAAAGAGCTCTATGTCATCCAGGGTGCAGTTGAGGATTTGCTGCGGGAGACAAATCCTGAGGTTTAGCATGAAGAATATAGCAACACGAAATGAGAAACAGTTCAGTATAATGACAGGTGTCCCTGTGGATAAAGAAAAACCCTCACCACATCCTTCTCAATGCGCTGGGCCAGCTTTTCATGTGACTCTGAATCATTTTGTCCAGAAGCTCTTCTGGCTACATGCAAATGAAAAAAAAAGCTCATGCCACTGAAGAAACATCATATTGAGGCAACCATTAAACAAAAATAGTTGTAATTAACAGTGAACTGTGAATGTGAAGTATGTGTATTCTCACCCTGTATGTCCGTGGCTGCCACTCTCCCCCTTGCAGGAGGCAGGGGGCCCCTGGAAGCCGAAGGAGGGAGGATAGTCTCTCTGTGACGCTTCATTTTCTCCTGATTCATCCTAAAGGAGGAGACATAAAGACCTGTAGCACACTGATGTAAAGTTAGCTAACTAGTTACCTTTTTAAAAGTGTCTTTGACTGCAAGAGTTTTTACATGTACTATGTGCACATATAATAGTAGCACTAATCTCACTTCAGAGTCTGAAGCCTCATCTTGTTCCCATGCTTGTTGTCTCCAATGGCACTATCAATGTCTGCATGAACCATCTCAGCCTGGAGCGAGCGTGAAGAGACACAAAAAAATCAAAAATAGTTATTAAAATGCTTTACAGGTTACAGTCCCATGTAGTTTCAATTTAGTTGTAAAACTGTTTAAGAAAAATTCTTAACTTGCATCCTTGCATCCAGTTAAATGAAATTAAAGTTTACTGGTTGATGTTTTATTGAGAGTTTAAAAAGGATTGAACAATAAGACACAAATAAGCTCTTATTTTCCTTGATTTGAACTCATGGTTTAAAGATTTACACAGGGTGTACCTTTCTAAAGCATGTTGAGATATCTGCAAACTTTCATAATTAAAATCTGAAATATATCCAGATGTAGAGGATAGAAGTTGTAGGCATGCCTCTTCATGAAACTGACTATTATACAGTATATTATATCTTTATTGGTGAGGACAGGAGGAAAAAGAAGGAGAAGAAATATTAGAATTATATTTCTAGTTCTCTTTGATGGCACTGCATCTTGATTCTATCACTAGTGTTTACTGGGCTTTGTTTTTATCTTTGAATACCTATGTAATAAATCTGTGGCTTTTGCTTTTGCTATTGCAGTGTGCCCCTTACAGACATTACAAAAGCAATCCATGTAAAATTTTTGAACTGAATCAAAAAACACACTGCAGACAGGACTTCCACTTAAAATGTAGATGTTTCAGTCTCTGTTTATACTGACTTGTGGTCTAAACACTGACACTTGCTCTTCAAAAAGCAAAATGAATAAACCTGATTGAATAGAGGCACATACGATTAAATGACAGTATTACAGATGGTGAAATCCACTCCCTCACAAAGCTACAAAGCTATTTAATTTTCTACACATCAGATGTGAAGGTGATTGGGGCCTTGGAGAATTAACTTTCATTTACTATATTCTTCCAGTAAAACAAAAGCAATCCTCATGCAATAAACCAAAGGTCATTATATTCAGATCCTCTCACTCCAGTGAATGTTCATGACCTGGTAGTTTCTTTTAATTTTTTATGTTGGGCAAGTTTTTTATTCAAAGAATAATTATTGACCAATCCCTCTTAGGTATATCTCTTGTTTTAGGCAAATATCTTTGTAAAAGACTGCAAAGCCAGTAGCACTGAAATCTGACCTATAGTGCTCCAATAACAGGAGCTAAGATGTGTGAATAATATAAAATGCAAAGCCATCCATCAACGCACAGACAATACAGTCATTAACATTCAAACTGACACCCACCTCAACCTCGTCACAGTGGAAGAAGTGGATGTCGGGTTTGTGCTGGTCCTTGTCCTGGCACACAAGCAACAGCACAGAGGGGTAACGGGTCTGATTCAGTACCGTCTGACACATGTGGATGGTGGTGAGTGGGAAGTTCTCCAACTCCTCCTGTAGGGGAATGGCAGAAAGATGGGAAGAGGTGAGGACAAGGAAAGAACAAGACCCCAACTAAGTGTAGCAAGTCTTTAGAAAGATAAACTTAAATAAGCATAAATAATGCTACATATAGTCTTCTAAATGGCATGTATGTCTGAAAAAGCATAATTAAAGAAACTCAGGAGCAATTACATTATTTTAGCATTACAACTGAAAGCAAAAGGTGAATAAAAAGTCTAAACTAATGAAATTCACCAGCAACTCAAAGCTAGATAATTATGAAATGCATCTTTCCAGTTGTGGCTTTGTGTACAATTATTTATATCTGAAAATAACTAATGTATAAAAATTGCTGTATAATTTGCAGGACTTGTATTTTGGTTCTAGCTCCTGCACTTGAATCAAAAATCAATTTTCTGTTGAGGCATTCTTTTCTTGGAGACTTTTATTTTACTGTGACTTAAATTGTATTCATGGTCTGGGTGGTACATGTCAAAGTAATATCCACATGACTGCCAAGACCCAAAAGTTCCCAGCAAACGTTACAATGTAACAAGATGATCGATATTCTTCACTTCTCCTCTCAGTGGTTTTAATGTTGTCGCTCGTCAGGGCGTAGTATATAAACACGTGTATTTCATGTTGACATAATGTACTGCTGTGTGGAAAGATGTCTGGAGTCATACCTGAGTGTCACAATCCAACAGCCTGAGTGACTTGTCAGTGACCTGCAGGAGCATCTCCTGGGCCCAGATTTTATCTTTTGAGTCCAGAAGAATCAGTTTCTTGATTGCATCGTCCACTGTGGCAATGGACTCTGTCTTGTCCATAATGAATGTGGAGAGATGCTGCAGAGAAAACAGTGGTTCATAACTGTAAACTGGAGTGAACGAAAATAGCAGCAGTACCTGAAGAAGTGTATGTATGACAGAGAAAAGTGGTTGGTTGTAACTCCACCAGCTGTATAAAAGGAATAGTTTGACAAATGAGAAATGCTTACTTGCTGTTGTGCCAAGAGTTAGCTGAGAGGATTAATGCTATTTTTATATGTATATGTGCTTGGCATGAAAACAAAACCTGTTAGTTTAGCTTAGACGAGTGATTCTCAAACTTTTTTGGCATGCCCCATTTCAGAAGCTGAAAAAAGTTCACGCCCCACATCACACAGTTTTATCAATGACTAACTATAAAAACGGATCCATGTCGAATTTTACTTAACACTAGGAGGGGGTCATTTTGACTCCATCATTTTAAAATGGTTTAACTCCATCCACTTGTATTTCCTGGCTTTTCCTAAAATGGATTTTTTTCACCATATAGTGAATTTTAGGGTGTGTGGGATAAAAAGAACAAAATATGACCGCTTCTACCTAGAACTGCTGAGAGAGTCATTTTGACTCCCATAAAAATCAATATGCTGTGTTCAACAGTTGTCCTATACCTGACTGCCTAGTGACAGATATTGTTTACACATTTTGATAGGATGACTGCTATTCCATGAGCCAGAGCTAGCTGGATGACACTGATAGATTAATCTACTGGGCACAGTAGTTACATACAAGATGAATAATAATTGCGGGGCTTAACAGATCAGGAAAGAGATATTAAGCTGCGGGAGAGTGTGTGACTAGACAGCGTGCAAAATGGGGTGGGTTGCTGTATAGAACAGTGGGGGAACTTTAGCTTCATCAAGCAGAGTACAGATGTGGCAAACTAATAAGAGAAAATAAAGAGTGAAATTCAGAGAAGAGTAGCCAAATTGACGAATCTTAGTTTTAAAACTGTGGAGCAGAGCTGAGCTGAGGAGATGAAGGACCACAGACTGAGATGGAGCAGTGTGCACAGTGACTGAGAAAGAGAGAAGTCCAAAGAGGAGGAGGCAGAGGTGCATGGTGTAATAAACTTTCACTGTTCTATTTTTATAATAATTAATTTTTTGAAATGTTTTTCTAACTTTGTTGTAGCCAGCTGTGTGGTGAATTTTAAAATGTACGCAATGTTCTATTAAATCGGTTTATCGGTGAGAGCTCTGTTTTTATATACTTTATTTTAGTGCAAGTAAAACAACATATTTTTCAAAATTCCATTCATCCATCCCTCCATTTTCTGATGCTTATCCAGGCCTGGGCTGCAGGGGCAGCAGTCTAAGGAGAGATGCACAGACCTCCCTCGCTCTAGCCACCTCCAAGCTCTCCCGGCTGGACACCGGGGTATTCCCAAGCCAGCCGAGAGATATAATCTCTACAGCATGTCCTGGGTCTACATCAGGGCCTCCTCCCAATTGGATGTGCCCAAAATAGCTCACCTGGGAGGTGTCCAGGAGGCATCCTTATCAGATGCTTCAATTACCTCAACCTAAATGATTTTTAATATTTCCACTATGTTCTACATTCGTTAATTTATTAATATACATTGGGAATTGTGTTGTTTGTTGTAACCTTTTTTATTAGTGGATTCTAAAGTATATTTTACTGTTACAAGCAGTAATAAAATAATCTCAGTCATTTGTAACATTGATAAACCCCCCAAAACTTAATCTTAAAGGTGCATATCATCAGCAAAACAGCATCAGCAAACTCTTGTTTCTTTTTCCTTAAAAAAAATCATATCGATACATCTTCGCTTCACTTTATATTTTTCACCCGGTTGTCCATGCCCCACCAGGGGGAACCAACCCCCAGTTTAAGAACCATTGACTTAGGATATAGCTTTAGGACTGAGGACTGAGAATGGGAGGAAACAGCTATCCAGTTCTGTACAAAACAAACTCAAAATGTCTTAATTAACACATGAGATTTTATTTCATAATGTCTCCCACAGAAAGTTATAAAGAACTACGTGTCAAGCATACTGTATGCTTCTTGGCTAGGACCAGCAAACTGTCCACTTTTGACTGACAACCTCCTCTGTCAAGACTCCTGGAAGCTACACTGAGTAGCCATGGAATAGTCTGGCACCACACCATGTGAATTTTACATTTTATTTTTTAATAATGAGGTAAAGGATAATGTGTAATTAATTATCCAGGTGAGCTATTTCTCTTTCCCAGTCTTTATTTTAATCTAAGCTGGCTCCATAGAGAACACAGAGTCATGACGATCTATCCTCTTATCTAACGCTCATCAAGAAAACAAATAAGAATGTTCCATCATTCCTTTAACTGTACCCTGCTTCCAGTTAAAGTCTTCGGTGTACTATTTAGCTTTACGAGTTACTGTCGTTTTATCTGATCAAAACTGCACTATTGCCACGCTGGAGCTCTAAGCAGCTGCTAGCTCAGGATTGTTATCTATGATGACCTACCCATGAGTGATAATAGGGAGGCATTAAGAAAAATCCTACTCACATGGACATGGACATTCCTGACCTAAAGCACGTCTCCGACTCAGTTTTGCCAACATTGCCTTCCTATTGCTGCAATTAAACCTGATTGTTTTATCACAATGAAGTTCCCGTAAATTTACTGCAATGAGATAAACTTGTGTGTCAGCATTTTTCTTTGGGCAGAAGAACAATATACTATAGCATTTATAGTATTATTACCTTGTTTTGCACATGAGGGTTATTGACCTTTTTGTACAATTTACAGATAAATGCAACAGAATACATGGACGCAGTTGTTATGGAGTTTGAAACTGAAAGTCTAAGTGCTCATTTTTATGAAAAGTTTGAGAAAAACTATCCTTTATTACTGAGTGAATGTTGGCTGGGGTGTAAACTGTTATCACATATATAGCCAACAACATACAACTGTATTATGTAATTTCCCCCCCGGTAGTAATAAAGTATTCTGATTCTGATTCTGTTACACCATATTGTATACAAAGTCAAACAAAACTATATAAACACAGAACAATGAAAAACAATGCTATTCACAAGAAACTGAATATGACTACTCATACTGAAGTTTCTTACAAAAAATTAAAAACTTTTTTACATTAATATACATTAAAATGCTTTTTAACTAAATAAGAAGTAAAGTTAAAGTATGTTAAAGTACCTCTCACATTGACCTGCCTACCTCAGGTTAAAGTCTAAATAAATATACACAGTGTGCATTTCAAATCTTTAGTCCAGCTTTTCATATTTCCACATTTCTTTCTTTATTTTGAAAGTTTTTAAAACACACTAATTCAATCGAAAACAAATAAAATACAATGAAATAAAGAAGATTTTACCTCAACATGATACTGCGACGTCTCCTGCATGATAAAATTGGAGTTGGAGTATTTTTTCCGCTTATCTGTTGATAAGAGCACAAAAACATTACCTTTCAAAAAGTTAAAATCTTCTCAGTCCTGCCTTCGACCCTGCTGTATATATAGTTTTATATAAACAACACCAACCTATAGCTCACATGTCCATCTTTCATGAACAGGTTAAATGTGAGCTGAAAAGACCAGCGGGGCAATAAGGAAGTGACAAGGACACGTAATGTGTGTACTTCTCAGTTTCCCCAACAGGTCAACTGTTCCCCCTGTCAACTCTACTGTTCACACATATGTTGCATGTTTACGAAAAATATGATATTTGACTTACGATATCTGAACATATTTTATAATAATGGAAAAAACTACAACTGCTGACATGGAAACAGACCTTTGGAGAAATTCATAATTAAATGTCATTTAAGAGAATCTTTGTGGATTAACTTACTAAAAAATATAAAATAATAACATAAAATATGCTGCCCAAGCTGGCAAAGGTTTGCCACATCCAATGGATCATTCAGAGGCAGAGATTTACTGCAAGACCAAAGATCAGTGACAGCACCACACTCACTTCCTCATATTTACCTTGGTGTAGTTGAAATAGTGTCAAGTCAGACTAAAGTACACTTTCCACACCTGTTGATATGCGTAATAGTGAGGCAGCTGGAATTTGTATATAAAGGTGCATGCTAAAAGATTAATTATAACAAACAGAAAAAGGGACATATAGCACTTACCACATACTAGAAAGCAGTGAAAAAGATTGCGTTCAGAATCATTTTAAGTCACCTTTGTTTTTTAAATTTTTTTCTACAAAGCAAAACTTAAAAACTCTTTACGAGTTCTTGAAATTACTTATGAACACTCCCCTGCAGTTCACAAGAAAGCCTATTCTTTGCACTCCAGATTTCAGGATTACAAATTACAACTAGATGGGATACCTTTCACCACTGGAAGACAATTAATATCTCCCAAACCAGGGCCAGTGCCTTTTGGGGGCTCAGATCAAGGGGAATTTTTAAAAAAATCAAAGAAGTCTGATTTTCCCTTATGAATATTACTGATATATTACTTTTAGTGCATTAAAAGCTGGAAAAAGAACATGAAATTTGGGGAAGAGGGAGTTATTTTATTTCTGTCTTTATGTGTTTATGTATAAACAAATTTTGGCAATTTTGACATAAGTTTTTGTAAATTCCAGAAGTACCATTCATAGACAGACAATGATCTAAGACTGTATAAAAGTCAGTAAATGTGATGGGAACTACAAACAGCTCTCCATAGTTATTATCACACTGTTACATTGTTTTTATATTGTGATTTTAATTACTCTTATAATCATATAATTTACAGCAGCTTTAAAATATTTATTTGTAATAAATATTTAAATATTTAAAATATATTAAAATTTTATCAGAAACTTTCAAGATGTCAAAACCCACCAAGGTAGTTTAACATGCAGTGAAACATTTAACATTTGAATGACACTTTTAGTCAAACACACATCCAAACACTGAAATGCACCATCATTGTTAGTAGCATTGTGTGTGCTGTTGGCTGAGGCCATTCAAGCTGATGACAAATGAGCGTGCCAGTGTGCTCATTGACCTATTTACCACGTGAATAGTCTGCAGGTAACAATTACGGTTAAAAAGAACACGTTCCTATCCGCGCCATTGCTACATATCAGGTCACTTCCCCACCAAATAAAGTCAGCATACTGAGGTCACCATGCTTTACAGAGACCACAAAAGATGTTCTGTTTGCCAAACACTTAACGAAAATGTGTTTATGCTCTAATGTACATTCCAGTATTTGATATCTCTTTATTAACCATTCATTGCACTAACGAAAATGCTTCATAGAGCTCCACGTGTTTGCAGAACCCAAGAAAGATTTCTAAGGGTAAAATTTTATGTTTATGCAACCGCTGTCCAAATGACATAAGTATTTCTCTTTCCTCATCCTGCCATTTCCTCTCTGCTTGGCTCTTTCCTGCTTGGTTTCTCACAGGTGAAACACAAGCATCAGGTGTCGTTCTGAAAACCGAGCTCCTTCCATGTCTTATTAATGACTGACATTTATGCCAATCAATTCACAGTACTGCGACAGCTTGCAATAAGAGCCACTTAGCAGACAGATGGGCAGATCCTCAGAGGTCTCTAGAGTCAATGACCAGTGATAAACATGGCTCTCTGGCAGATTATCAAACCCAGTCATAGTCCAGATCAATCAGACAATCTTATATAGGCTTCTATCCAAACAACATGAGATCTGACACTTAACCTGATTCAGCCCAAAACCAACAAAAATGACAGTTTAATACTATATAGAAAAACATTTAAATTATTTTTACTTATGTAGTTTGACTGATAAAGATTCAGTGAGCAAACTAAATTTAAGATAAGAGATAAGAATGTAAACCCTTTAATTGTAACATCAAAATATTATATTCACTCAACTACTCACAGCTTGTTTTTTATTTCTAACTGGACACCACCTTTCAAATATGGACGTTTCCTGCTGTCTCCACAAATATTTGACCATATGTTGCCATAAAGGATCACATCAGTACATCTTACAGCCTGATTCACCACTGAAGGAAATTGCTCTAAACACTGTAGGTCTATCGCAGATTTAAACACATACAAACACAGACATTCAAGAAAAACAACAAAGCAGAAAGAAATCAAAGTCCTTCCAATCTGAACCTGCTGATATGGTTGTACCCAAAAAAATTTACCTGAAAGAGACATGCTCCTCAACTCAAAACTGTCCACTATCCAGAGATGAAGAGTTCTAAGTAATGTCTCTCTGCTTTACCCCAAAGCTGTTGCAGATAACAGATCGAGTGGGAGGTCCTGTGCATCATTTGCATCAGTTTTTCTGCTGGACTGCATTGTTTGAATGATAGGGTGGTTTGCATATAGCAGATTGTTAATCTTCATGTTTACTCAGCAAAAGGTGAACAACCATCCCACAGTGACCCACTTAATATCTAGCATTGTTATGAGCGGTGCTCAATGTTGTCCACTCTCTTGACTCTTGTGTTTAGTATGGATGGGCATACTGCTTTCACCCTGCAGTGAGAAGGTAGTGGCAACCATCTGTCAGACAGCACAGGCTCATCACAGATACAGTAGGATACTTCACAAAGATCACAAGCGCAAGTGCATCCTGTGGATATTTGGATTATTTATGGTTCAAAAATGTTTCACAGACAACAAGGCGCACAGTCAGAAATTTTAGGAACATCTTGCATCCCTACAACTGCGTCAGCTGACATTTTAGGTGATTCTAAATTTGGAACAGTGTAGCCATGAAGGAAAGTAGGTTGTCCTGTTATACCTCAGTGCAGGTTTCTATCTGGACCTATGTTATGTTGTGAAATGTTTCTCTATGTTGGCAGTGTGGAAGGAGGTGTTGGCAGAGACCAGTGAGCTAATGTCTGAGGCAACGAGGGGAGGATCAGAAGTGGGAAAGGGACAGAGTCCACCTTTTCCTTTCCACTTTTCAATGTGCCTTTTATTCACCTGCAAAACATGGGCATACCCACCCTATTCCAACCACACACTGAAAATAGGCACACCCTGCACTGTAACAGCTCATTTCAGTCACACACACCCTAACACAAGTATGCAACAGCTGAAATAAAGTGTCACATCATGCCATTACCGTATTACTGGGTTTAATAAAAGTTATAACAGATACAGCCTAATAATATAAATGGAGCACTACAATAACACAGGGATATCCTGCAATTCAAAGCATGCACAAAAGGCTGAAAATAAATCTGCAAACATGAGAATGTGAGTAAATGCAGGCACACAAAAAGGCTAATGCATTAGATAGCTAATGCCAGTCTTGAGTGCAAGCCTGGCACAGAGCTGAAAACTCAAGTTCCCTTTGGGAGCCCAGGCTCCCACTCATGATCCTCAGTGTCTGACCAAGGTGTCAGCAGGATGAACCAAATGGGGCCACTCAGCAGCCCCCCTCAAATCAGTGCACGTGTTCTGGGGAGAGGGCTGTGATAGTCTAGTGACACTACACACCTGCAACATGCCACAGAGTGAGTTTCCTGACAAAGTTATTTGCATAACAAATTGAATATTGTTGTGATTTGTGTCGGTAACAGTGCCAGTCCGCACAGATTGACTATGAACAATTTGGAAAGGTATAGAATAAAGAGGCAAGTGTTATATATTCCACTCGGGATTGCATTTAGGCTAAAGCTGTAAATCCTTAAAAACACACACATATACACAGTTTCATTTTAAAATAAGAAAAGTTAATAAAAAAATAAAAACTGTAAAAACTAGATGCAAATAGAAGTAAATGGAGAATTTATAGCAATCTTTTCTCATGCATACAGTTCATATACATCTGGTGTTCAAATTCTCACAAAACTGTTCCTTAACAGGTTAAGAGTGTCCATACTCCTAAATTATAAGCTGTAATGTGTGCCTAGTCGATCGTGACTCATGCTACAGAAATAAAGACATGTCATGACAAAGTCCCAAAAATGAGAAAAAAAAAACCCCAACTCTATCAGCCACAAACAGTGCAACACCTCTACAAACTCCCATGAAGCTACCTACCATAGAGGGCCTTGGCGCTGAGCTTGCTGTCTGATCTGGCCACTCCACTGCAATGACAAGAAAAAGGTATAGGGTTACGCTGCATGCCCTTCATTTTCTCCCCTCGACCTCAGGAAAAATAGGTGCCACAAACCCTTCTTAAAACTTCCACACTAAGAATCCACATGCACAGAAAAAATAAGAGTGATATAGAGACAGCAGATTGGCCAGCACTGGATGAGATTAGCCTGAGATTCTGAGCATATGGATCAAGGAGAGCGAGAGAGGGAGAGTGGAAAGGGAGAGAGGAAGAGTGAGGGGGTGTGTAGAGTATGGAGGGAGGCTGGAGCCAGGGACCCAGGCAAAGCAAACAATTCTCAACAGAGCCGCTCTGTACCCAAAGTCCCTGACCCGCTTCACCTTCCACATACTGGGTTAGTGATACTCTCATGCCTGTGTGGCAGTAACCCAGCATTGGCTAACACAGAGAAAGGTAAATATCCAGAGAGGAAGCAGCAGGAATGCGTATGATACTCACTTGGCTGAGTTAGGCTCCTGGAGATTCATGATTTAAGGCATCCACCTGGATAAAGAAACAGAGGAGGAGAATTAGACAAAGAGAGTGGTTGATGAATGAATGAGTAAAAGACGGGTCTGGTGAAGAACGGATATTTCACACCACAACAAACATGCAGTTCAAATATTTTTTCAAGCAGGCATTTTCCTTTTCCACTCATTCCACTTTAAGCGTGTGTATACAATTCATGGAGTGCAGGCTTAAAAAGCTATAGGCACATTAAGGCTGCAGATCCAGTATGAAAAGTTGAAACCCTACTACACACCTTGTTCTTCCCCTGAGGAGAGCCAGGTGTTGGGCCTGTACTGCTGGTAGTCTGGGGACTGATCTGGGACAATGGAAGACAGCAGGCTGACATACGCTCTGTAATTAGATCCACTTTGCTGATGACTATATCTGCATAACCGCAATTAATTAACATGGTTGGGTTTTAAACCCAGACACACTATTTGATAAGAGGCTTGACACCAAAGCAGAAAAAGCAATTTTAACATAATACTGCATCTAATTCCAGAAAATTAGCAGAAAATGTGAGAAAACAACTCTCTCACACATTTCAGGCTGGAGATTTTGACTGGCATGCACTGATAAGATTATATAATATATCCACAGTATACACTGTGGTTCAACACATGCTTACATACCAGAGATTTTATAAGGGCCTACAAGGGCTTAGGCTTTACTGTAGACCATAAAGAGATGAAACCCAACAGAAAAGGGAATGCTTGGGTATCTTTACAGTGCTTTTTATCACTGCCTTAACTGCAACAACTGTTAAGTGAGTTAAATTTAACACTGGAAGAAAATGCAATAATCAACCTTGATGACTTTTAGACTCCACATATCCCTACATGCCACTGGTTCAGTTCGTATTATCAAATGGAGGTGAGCAGTCAGAAAGCATTTAACTTTTCTGCCACAACAATGCAAACTGCAGGAATGTGACAATTTGACATATGGTGGCACAGAGCATGCTTCCCACAATGGGTATAAACATTTAGTTTTTTTTTTTTTAACTGTTCCTCATGTCATCCCTCACCTCTTTTCTGAGATTAAAATTGCTTTTTCTTTCATAGCAAGCAGCGCTTCACTACACATGCAAATGCTATAGCAGTTAGAAGTTACAGGTGCAATTACCCAAGCTTATCTCATTGGAGATGATAAAAATAATCTCACAAAAAGATAATCTCCTCAGACCTTTGGAAACCAAGAGGGGGCAAACCACAACAGTGGCTTACACAACTATAACTGTAGTTATTATATGTTAAAATATGATTATATTCAGATAGGGCCATCTGTAGCATTATTCCTCCTCACTTAAGACTACCATAACAACGTGACACTGTCAAATATGGCTGTGCAAAGAAAAAAAATATCAGTATTTACTTTAGTAAGTCTGCACAAAAGTTAGACTTCCTCTTTCACTTCTTATCACTCCAGTCATCTTCTCTCAATGCTATTGTTCACGGTTCTGGCCTGCTGCCAGGTTTCAGGACAGAGGTGAAGCCAGAGCAGGACAGGCAGGGTGTCAAGTGTTGTGAACCTCATGGCAAGAGGTCGCCTGCACACTTCCACTCACCTACATTAATTTTCCTATTGTCGAATAATGACAGTCCCTTATTCAGAGGAAATTACAAATGACAACAATTCCACACTTGCACATATACATAGACACTGACAACACTGTTAGTACAAAGTAGCACACTTAGAGATTTTAGCTACACCTCTAACACAATTAATATGTCCAGCTCCAAGCAACGCAACTACAAACGCCCCATAACACACCTGAACCTGCATAAATGAGTCACAGCTCACAGTCCCATTGTGGCAACTTAAACAGGCTCATTAGCTGCCTCTTGTATATGTACCTGAGGTCAAATCAGTCTAATTGCAGCTGCAACACCTATTTAACACACTACACAACCAGAAAATACTGACTGTGACAACTCATGTAACTGTCAGTATGAACACACTCATCCTTGTCATCCCATGGCGCTGCTGAATACCCTCACACTGTTATGACAGCTGGAGACCACATTGCTTTAAAAAAAAACACTGTGATTTTCATATTAGCCATCAGTGCTTCTCCCTTGGTTGTTCATGTGTATCATTTGAGAAGGTTCCATTAAACTGGAATGAAAACACATTCCTTTTACCACTGAGCTAAACACTGTCATTAAGGCCCTTGGTGACATCAGATTTAAATTAAGGTAGTAACATGTACTTTTCTGCAAGCAAAAGGCATACACGTTGCTTTGAGAATGTGCCAATTATACTTGTTTGGTAACAAAGCATCAATAATGCGATGACAAATAATCTCTTAGTTGTCCCTTTCTAATAACACAGTTTTAAAGCAACAAGATTAGAGGTAGTTAGTATTTGTGAGGGCATTTTTTAAATGTTTGTCATGTTTAAAGAGTCTTTAATCAATCAATCAATCAAGAGCTTTATTGTCATTTCAACCACATATAGCTGACGCATAACATAGTGAAATGAGCTAGCGTTTCTCCGGGACCTGGTGCTACATATAAACATATAGACATAAGACATAAAGGTATCGATAAGGAGAACAGAGCTAGAACTAGGGTTTTTTTTTTAGTTAAAAAATTTACAAAATTACAAGTTTAAAAATAAATAATAAATAGATAAAGTGCAACATGTGCAACGTAGTGCAATAGTTGCAAACAATGCAAATCATCCATACTTTGTATCATCCATACTTAAAAGTCAATATATATTTAAGTTCAAGCCTGTTAAAAGAACCTCTGTTACTCAAACAGCTCTGGGCTGGGTACATTCTATACAATTTCCATGTCTATTTTTTAAATTACATGCACTCATTCTTATACCTCAAATCATACATATGTCACCTCCCCACTGCCCCTTTGCTTCACTGTAAACAAATCAAAAAATGTTCATAATAAATAAAAAGGCCTCCACAAACCCAGCATCGAATAACAATGTATAGGTGTTCTGACTATGCAGGCACCGTTTATGATGCTGTCATTCATCTTCAAACTCTGTTTCATCCCACCTCCAGACTGCATCCAACTTCAGTTCGGCTTACAGTATTTTGTAATGATTCTCAAGTCAAATCAGACAGTAGTATATCCATCGCCCATCACTGGAACTTACTGTGGTGTTTTCCGGATTGAATGCTCAAGGTGACATATGTGGGTGAAACACCGCCTGAAACCTCAGCCCGCCATCACAACCTGCAGCAAACTAGGATAAATATCAGCGCAGAAAATCTCTTGAGTGTCTCTAAACTTTTGTTTTCAAGTAGACCTGTTGAACTCAAAGACTGCAAACTACGCAGCTACTGCGCAAAGTGTGCAGTCGGTTCTCGGAAACGCGACAGCTGTGAAGGTGAATGACAGGAGACTCTTCAGGTAACCAAATCACAGAGGGGAGGAGTTCCTTCAACTTGTTATTTGGGAGGTGGGCCGGCCCTTGCGCAAGCTTTTCCCACCAGTTGTTATGATGGTGATGTAACTCAGTCAACGTCAATTTATTCTTTAGAATAAGTTTATGTAAATCAAGGGGTGGCGTAAAAACATGCTTCACCGCCATTCTGGCGTAGCTCTAGGAGCGCATGTATTTTTTTGTGGATAGCTCCACCTTATTTTTTAACCAGTGGGCTGATTTGAAAGGTTTTGATTGGCTGAAGGAGAAAAAAAAAGCACAAGTTATTTTTATTTCTTTAATAATCCAGTAAAATTCAGATTTAACCGGGGGTCCTTTAGGGGATCCTGTTTTAAAACATAAATGACTCCACAGGATGTCACATGACAACTCCCAACAATGATAGGGTAAAAGATGAAAGACTTTTTTAAATGTTCTTTATGCACTGACTGAAACACAGTTTCTATCAAAGCTGCTCACTGAGGAAATTAAATTCCCACAGGTTTCTCTGTGTGCAGCAATACAGTGAGTGGTCTGACTGAAAGAGGAGCAACAGAGTGGAACACTGCCCAGGTTTCAGTGTCACTGGCTGGTAAGAATGACCACTCTTTGTATATTGTGCTGTCCCTGTAAAGAAAATAAGATAATGCAATGCTCACTCTGGGCAATCAAGTGGAGAGGGCTTTTTCCCCACAAACAAAACATTTCTTGCTCCCTAATATCACCCTAGAATTAACGGACAAAACAGAACTGTCTGAACATTCACTGTGGTTGACATACAGTCAGTGTTTGTGCTAGCTTGTTGCTCAAGGACAGGCACTTTGAAGTGTGGTGTGTTTTGGAGGTGGTTACTTTGGAAACCTGGTCACTGGGTTTAATCATTAACTTAAGCTATCAGTGCTGAGAAAGTGCAGACAGAAATGACTTAAAGACTAACAGCTTGTTCACAGCTGATCAGACATCAGATATGTAAGTTTAATAATCCACCATGAAAAAATAATATTTGATATATTATATTTTTACATGCCAGTTTGTGATCCATTAGTAAGCTACTGTAAACCTGTACTTGGCACTCAGGGATGTGAGTTGCTCACACCAGTCCAGACTCCAGCTGGCAAAATATTAAAGCATTCAATTTCCACAAATACTATAGCTTATATCAGGGGCGACTCTGTGACCAGACCTTTAAGGTGGCTCAGCCACAATCAGAATGGCATGCATACATTGCCTTGCATTAATACATTATTAAAATAATACTTAATGATTTAATAATGTTGATGATAATACTTGATTAATGATTTTTAGTAAAATGAATAAAGGAATATGTTGTTTGCAAATGTATTCAGAGTTTTTCACCTCTTCACTTAGGTACACATTGTTGAGTGTCCCCGTAGTGTAGTGGCTTACACATTCACCTTACAAGCAAAAAATGTCTTGTTTCAATCCAGGTGGGGACACAAGCGTTGCGTCAGGAAGGGCATCCGGTGTAAAACCTCTGCCAAATTGCCAATGCGGCTCAATCTGCTGTGGTGACCCCTCGGGGAGAATACAAGGGAGCCGCTGAAGGTACAGTTAGGTATACACTGCTCCTTTGAAAAGCAACCTAATTAGCTGGATGGTCTATTGTAGTGTCTAAGAATATTGCAGAATGACTAATCACCAATTCCACTATAATACACCTATTAAAGTCAGTTAAAGATCAAGCTGTAGCAAAGGAGAAATGTGGAAAACACTGTTTCAGTGTCTTGACCACATACTGTAGGGGGAGTCCATCAAGCAAATTAAAGAGGCATCATTCAATACAGACACTGACAAAACTGGTGTAAGAAGCAAACTGGTAAGAGATTTGCTTTGACAATGAAGTTTTTGAGTTCATACAAACCCCAAACTTTAGTAAGCAGACCTAACACAGGGTAGGTTAGCCTTGAGCAAAGACTAGATTTGTAGTCGCTTCAACAGTGACAGTCATCATAGTCAAGCCATATTTAGAGTTTTAGTCCTGCAAAATGATATCGTGAAGTCCATCACAACAGTTAAGTCCACACAAATGGACAGAGATCAAAAGTGATATGGCAATGTACCCTAGATTGTGTAATATGATGTTAGTAGGGGATGTCAGAAAATAATAATGAAATGCATTAATACTGCATTACTATTGTTATTTTTAGAGGTGCTAAGATGAAATTTAGGGGTACTTCAGTATCCCTAAAAAGAGTTCTAAGCTCGTCAATGCCTATTTCTTTCAAAGCTATTTTAACAAAATCTGAGCCACTTGCAAATCTTTATCAAAACAATTCTGCCCTCTACTGGACAAAAACAGGAATAGCACAAAAACAAACAAATTGACTTTATTGTAAAACAAAATTCCCTGAAAGCTTTACAGGACAGATTAACATTTTCCTGTCCCTACATTTTGGTATATCACTTTTGCAATAAACATAACAGTCCTAATAAATATTTACAAAACAGTCAGACTGATTTCTGGTTTTCTGTTTGTAATCAGGAAGGACAGCAGACATACTATAAGAGCAGCTGTAACAAGCAACATGACAATTCATGGAAGGCTTCTTCACGAGTAGACACTGAAAGACAAAAGGGAGAGCATATAAAAATATCTTACTGCATTAAATTGCACCTTGATTCAGTCCTGCAAACAAATCAAAAATCTTCATTCACAGAGATTTATTTGTATATCTGCCACTTAAATAAACAATATCATCCAATCAGAATAAGAGCCTTGATTATTTTCTTTTATCCGTCTGTGGAGGAAAATTTGAGGATGTGACGACAATGTACAAGGTATACAGTATCACTTGAAAGAATGCCACCCATATCAATAATTCAGATGAGTCCTAAAGGGAACCGGGGGTTATTTTTTTCATGAACAATAGTGTGAATAAAAAGAAAGCTCAATGTTGTGGCGCCTTTCAAAACACACATAGGAGATGCTAATTATTTTGGCAAATCTTGTCAATCAAGATAAACGATGCCTAAAATTTAGGCCAATCTCCTCTTGGCACAATGAAGTGTTTTATCTAAGCTTGACATCAGATACTGCAATTTACCGAACAGTGTATCACCTATGCTGACAAGTTAAAAAAGACATAGCACACATAATGAAATAAAAGCTCATTTATCTATCATGAATGAGCTTGAGGATAAGATAGCTTTTGTGAAGTAAACTAATGAAAGTGGAACAAACCTGGCAAATCGTGCTAAAGTGCTGAAAGCCAGGACTCCATCTAAACCGTAGAGAACGAGTAAGACACTGCTGATGATTATGTCTGCCCTCATCACGTAGGTCTGCCACAGCAGGAAGTAAACCGTTAACAGGATCGTTGCTCCAGTCATAAAGAGGTTTCCAGAAATATAGGTCTCACTCTCTGTCAGGTTGCCCTTCACACCTGTCATCACAGAGTGAAAAGCAATGTATAAAACTACCTTTGAGAATTTTAATTTACATTATTGATGAATGTGTCAAGTTAAAGCAGTCAAAGTCATCTTTTGTTTTTTAGTTTTTTAGCAAATGAATTTCAATCAGTGGTACAGTGACCTCACAGAAAGAAAGTTCTGGGGTTGAATTTACCAGCCAGTTTGGGCTTTTCTGTGTGGAGTTTGCATGTTCTTCCCATGTCTGCGTGGGTTCTTTCTGGGTACTCTAGTTCTTCACAGAGTCCAAAGACATGCAGGTTAGGTTAAATGCTGAATCTAAGTTGGCTGTTAGTATGAATCTGAGTATAGCCCTGTGATGGACACTTCTTGCCCAGTGAAAGCTGGGATAGGCTCCAACCACTATGTTGTAGGAGACAACATATCTCCTACATCAGTGTAAATCCATTCTCGTTTTGTGCAATGCAGGTCAATATTCAAATTGCATAACATCACCTGATGTCATCATACATTTTAAAATTTCAGCACCTTTCAGCTTAAGGTCAAAGATCCAAGATATGAATAGAGAGATATGGATCGAAACACATACTGAGTATTGGAAGATTATTATAGAGTCAAAAGCTGACATCTTTATTTTTGTCACTGTGTTAGCTCTGCTCAGTGATGACTTTAAGATAAAAAAACCCCCAAAACTCTGTTACTAGAGAGCAAAACCTCAAAGAAAAAACAGTAAAAAATAATGATACTGCCAGAGTATTACAAATAAATTTTGCTATCATCTAAGATTTAATAGGGACGTATTTTAAAGTTGCTTTGAAATTTGACCGGTGTTATTAATTGTTGCACGTACAATATTTGCAATACTGAGATTTTGCAAGGACTTGCTCGGTAAGATACACACGATAATTTGATATATTGCCGAGGTAATATTATTATTATTAATTACAATTTGCTATTACTAAAACATTTTTTGTGCAAACTCTGTTTCCAGAATAGTTGGAATATTTTCCAAAATACAATAAAAACAAAAATATGTGATGTTGTTTCACTTGAACCTTTATTTAACTGACCAAGTACAAAGAAAAAAAAATTAATAGTGCGACTGACCAGCTTATTTGTATTTTGTTAATATGCACAAATTTTGGACATTGATTCTGAACACATTTAACAAAAGTTGGGACAGAGGCATCTTTACCATTGTGTTACATCCCTTTTCCTTTTAATAACGCTTTTTAATAGCTTTGGAATTATGGATACTAATTGATATAGTTTTGCAATTAGAAATTTGTCCATCCTTACTTGATATAACAGTCTATGGTCCATTGTCCCATTTTTCTCTTCATGATGCGCCATGTCTTTTCAGTAGGAGCTAGATCTGAACTAGCAGCAACTCAGTTAAGCACACGCATGTTGTGCAATGTGTTCTGGCTTTGTCATGCTGAAAAACACATGTACGTTCCCAGATGAGATGTCACCTTAATGGCAGCATGTCTCTCTCTAAAATCCTAATATACACCTCAGAGTCAATAGTACCTTCACATACATGCAACTCAGTCATTATGCATCCCCTTACCATCACAGATACTGGCTTTTTGCACCTTTCACTGATAACAATCTGGATGACCGCTTTCATCCTTGGCATTAGACAACTCAATGCCTGTTTTATTCTGAAAACAAGCTGAAATGTGGATTTATCTGACCACAGCACACAGTTCCAGAGTGTTTCAGTTCATCCAGAGCACTTGGCAGTGCTTGTACATCTACAGTGCATAATAATAGTGCATAATAAGTTGAGCCTCATTCTTGTGTAATACAGTTTTAAGTTGTATTTCTGAATGCAGCAGCAGACTGTGTTAACTGGTAACAGCTTTCTGAAGTACTTCGATGCCCAGATATTTGTCATAGTAGCATGATGGTTTCTTAGGCAGTGTTTGCCTATGGCCTTGAAGATCATGCACATTAGTCAGAAGGTTCTGACCTCGCCCTTTACACTGAGATGTCTCCGAATTCTCTGAGTAAATTCACAATATTATGCACAGTAGATGCTGAAAGACCCAAATCTCTGCAGTCTTGCACTGAGAAATGTTCCATTTGAACTGACAAAAAATTCTCTTGTGAATTTTGGCACAAAGGGTTGAGCCACTGCCCATCCTTGCTTGCAAAGACTGAGCCTTTGATGGATGCTGCTTTTATACCCCATCATGATACCTCACCTGTTCCCAGTTACCCTGCTTAAGGTGAAGTCTTCCGCATTATCCGGTGTTACTTGAATAGTCTGTGCACTTTTCAGTCTTATTTCAACTCTGTCCCAACTTTTGCTAAGTGTGCTTGTAGCCATCAAATTCTAAATTTGAGTATATTTACAAATACAATTATGTTGGCCAGTAAAACTATTGAAAATCTTTTCTTTGTACTTTTCAGTTAAATAAAGGTTCATGTGAATCAACATATCACATATTTTTATTTTTATTGCATTTTTGAAATAGATCTAAAAGCTTGTTTCCGCCATTAAAAAAAAAAAAATGCACTCCACAACTCGAAATTTTGAGTTATTTTCTCGAAATTTCGACTTATTAACTCGAAAATAACTTGAAATTTCAAGAAAATAACTCAGAATTTCAACTTATTAACTCGAAATTTCGAGTTAGCTCTGCTAATCAGGAACCTACGTGAATGACGTCATTTCCCTGTTACCCGGAAACTGAAGGCCTCAGCTACCAATGCTACAGCTAAGCTACCAGTACTACAGATACCGCTCATGAATGTGCAAATTGCTGAGTACTTTCAGCGTGGTTTTACCAATGATGAAATCCTTGTGTTACTAGCTGAATCACATGGCGTTACTATCAGCAAACGTACTCTCGAAATGATTTTACACAACAACAGACTTTGGCGCGAAAAGAGCAAAACAGAGGTGGGAGAGGTGGCAGCTTTTATACAAGCACAACTGGAAACCTCAGGACAGTCTCATGGGTATCGCTGGATGCACCAGAAGTGTTGGATGAATGACACTGTGACTGACAGAGAAACTGTTCATCTTCTGCTCCGTTTACTCGATGGAGAAGGTGTGGATTTGAGGTCACGTAGACGACTGCACCATCTCCTTCCGGGTAACAAGGAAATGACGTCATTCACG
>VUQH01023863.1:0-12031 GCA_015106775.1 Etroplus canarensis
TTATATGTTGCATCAGGCCCTGGAGAAACGTTATCTCATTTCATTATGTTCTGCGTCAGCTAAATGTGGGTTGAAATGACAATAAACTCTATCTTGAATCTTGAATCTTGAACATTAATTGCTTAACTGTTATAGATCCAAAGAAATAAGACATGAAATGGCCAGTGTTTTAATTTTGATGTTGAACACAAGGTCAGTAATGTATGGACAGTTCAGTGAAACTTTCTCTGATAATTCAAGACACTTGTTTTGGTTGGTGATCTGCGTCACCAACACGCACACGTAGAAAACAAGAGACAAACTCGTTATTGAATTAAAAATGATCTCCAGTGAAATCATTTTATCACACTGTTTGCTGATCTCAGGAGGCGGAAAACCATTGGACTGAAAGCCAGCAGCCCTCTTACCTGAGACATTTTAAATCTGCACATTGGACAAAGGATGTTGAAGATGGAGCTGCCAGGCAGGAGGAGAAGAGGAAGCCCACAGAGAAGGTTGATGGATGTAGTGAAGGAGGACATGCAGAGGGTTGGCGTGAGGGAAGAGGATGCAAGGGAAAGGGTGAGATGGAGGCAGATGATCCGCTGCGGCGACCCCTAACGGGAGCAGCCGAAAGAAGAAGAAGAAGACATTGTTTTAAATCACTGTATATAATGTATTTCATTATTTTATTCTGATATTTTTATCATGTGTGCAAGGTATTTATATTTGGAAAAATCTTTTTTAGAATTGCATTGCCATATGTGGTTTATATGTTTGCCTTACAGGTGAAAGGTCCCTAGTTTGATTCCTGGTGGGGACACAAGCCCCTCTCACCTTGGAGGGTTGTGTCAGAAAGGGCATCTGGTGTAAAACCTCTGCCAAATTACCAGTGTGGATTAATCCACTGTGGCAACTTGGGGAAAATACAAGGGAACAGCAGAAGGTACATTGCCATAAATCTTCAATGAAGGCTTTAAAAGAAAAGTATTGCTTCTCCACCCACCTCTTTTCTTTCTATGTACATCATGGGAAGTCCCACAGCAGCCTGAGTCTATGGCACCACAACTAGGAATGGTCCTTCAGGAGTGATGATGCCTCTGCCTCCCATCTACTTTAAACTTTAAGAGCCACAAGTAGGCCTGCTTTTTGAGAGTGAAAGTGCTCTGTTGGGAAAATATGGTACTAAGAGGTCTTTAAGATTATTATTCAAGACCATGTGTGAGGAGAAGGATTTTAAATTCAATTCTGGATTAAATAGGGAGCCAGTGAAGAGGAGCCAGTATAAGGGAAATACGATCTCTCTAGTTCCAGCATTTTAGAACAGCTGAAGGCTTTTTAGGGAGCTCTTAGAACAGCCAGATAGTATCCTGGGTTTGTTGAACTTGCCTCATCGTACGGGCCTTAGACTTGGTCCACACATGCTGTCAAGGTTAGGGTAAAGGGTAGGGTTAATCTATATGGCAATGACGGGACCAGACAGTTCAACATGGCACAAGCATCATGGCATCCTGGTCTTTTTATACCAAATCAAATTCTACATTTGTGCATATTTACAAAATACAGTAATGTTGGTCAGTAAAACTATTCAAAATATTTTTACTTTGTACTTTTATCAGTTAAATAAAGGTCTGTGAGATGTAACATCAGACATTTTTTTACTGCTTTTTGGAAAATATTCCAACTTCTCTGGAAGTAGGGTTTGCAATTTAAGTTCTGTTTTATTTTTAGTATTCATCAAGGTCTGGATTCCTGTTTCAAATTCCATTTTCTAGAAGTGAGTTTCATTTCTCGTGATATTGCTGCATCATCAGTTCTGTTTTGCTAGTGATAAACTGTCATTTTCTGAAAAAAAACAAAAAAAAAAGGAATTTCCCCCTGGGGATTAATAAAGTATGCTGATTCTGATTTTGTCATCCTGTGTTTTGCCATTTTA
The DNA here is from genome assembly GCA_015106775.1 of Etroplus canarensis. Classification (NCBI taxonomy): domain Eukaryota; kingdom Metazoa; phylum Chordata; class Actinopteri; order Cichliformes; family Cichlidae; genus Etroplus; species Etroplus canarensis. The sequence continues at coordinate 1,916 of VUQH01023863.1, forward strand.
GTATGATGAGCTTTAATTTACTGTTGCTGAGTTCTGTTGACTAGTTTTAATGAAATTTTGGGTATCTGTTTAAATTGGTTTCTGTTCAAATATTAGTTCTGATTTCTTTATCAATATTTGGTTTCATTTCCTACTTTGAGTTTGTTATTCATGTTTCATTTGTTCACTGTTCCCCTCTGGCAGTCTTCCTCTCCTACATACTTGTGCAATTGTCCTCAGTGTTTCCTTGTCTCTGTCTTCAGGTTTAGGCTTTTTGTCTTTTGGTTATTTTCTCTTTTACTTTGAAGTTTGATTTTCCTTCATGCAATATGTTAGTTTGTTTCCCACCTAGTGATTATCCTGACTGCTCTCTCCTGTGTCTTATTCCCTCGGCTGTTTCCACTTCCCTGATCACCTTTTGCAAAGAAATCGTGCTGTTTTCCCTTCAGCCTTTGTCACAGCTTCTGTAAAACTCCCTGTGTTTTTCCCCTTCCACGTACTCCTCAAATTTAACCCATTACTAGTGCTACAGTTCTCAAGGTGTCAGAACAACTTTTAAAACATGACTCAATCAACACAACTTGAATTTCAAGTTTCTTAGCTCACTTGTATGGCATATGCTTTAGTAATGGTTGGATCTTGTAATGCTCTAAAAATAAATATGAAATAAATGCAAGAGACTCACATGAACAAACATATCTTATTTCCTGTCTTGAAGAAAACAAGTCCCAGCTCTATCGCTAAAGAGAACATATATAAAATAAAAGAAACATTGTGGGTGTCTCATAGCTCTGCAGCTTGCCTTCCACTTAAGACATACTGATGGCTTTCAATTAAAAGTAATGAAAATTCACCTTGAGGTCCATCCATCCATCCATCCATCCATCTCCTGCTGCTTATCTGGGTCTGTTGTCACAGGGGCCTTGATCTCCCCAGCCACCTCCTCCAGTCCTTATGAGGACCGAGGTGTTCCCAAGACAGCCAAGAGATGTAATCTCTCCAGTGTGCTTCTGCTCAGTTGGATAAAACAGAAACACATCACCTAGGAGGCATCTAAAAGGTATCCTAGTCCAGTGTCCAAACTACTTCAGCTGGCTCCTTTTTGATGTGGAGGTGCTTGACTGGCTCGGCTCTGAGCTCATCCTAACCCCATGTCAGAGGAATCTCATTTCTGCTGCTTATATCCATGGTCTCATTCTCTTGGTCACTACCCAGAAGTTGTGGTCATAGGTGAGGGACAGGCAGTAAATCGACAGCTTCAGTTTCACGCTCAGCCCTCTTTATCGCGATAGACCAGTGCAGCCTGCAGATGCTGCACCAATCCAGCTGCCAATCACCCAGTCTCTTTGTCCTCACTTGTGAGCAAGACTCTGAGACCAGACAGTGGATTCATATTTGTGCATTAAGTTGACATTGTAGGTACCCTAGAAACACTACACCGTAACCCATGCTGTAACTTAACATGCATCCTCTCCAGTAATGTAACTGCAAGTTGTGTCAGTGCAGACTGCAATGACTGTGATTGGGCAGTTCAGTACTCTTGTTTTCTTCTACATATTTCCAGCTACTTCTTCACCACTTTTTTTTTAAAAGTTGACTTCTCTCAGTTTTTCTTTCATTATTAGTGTCTGTCGTTCAGTATTTGTCGCCTCCAATTTAAGTAGCATTTCTGTTGTTGTAGTTGCCATTGTTGGATATAAATACAGGAAACAGACAGGAATTAATAGAAAATCAACAGTGGTACATGCATCCCGTCGCCAACTAGTGTTTTGGCAGCAAATTGCAGGGCAACATAAGCACACCTCACAAAGGCGTAAATGCCAGTAATAGTGCCGGACACTTATGTAGACTATGTTGTAGCCTAGAGAGGTGATGTTCTATGTGTCCAAAGTCAGTTTAAGCAGGTGGGGCTCGTACCACCAAGGTCTTCACCTTCAGTCGCTGCCCAATCCACAAAGCACAGGATCTCTGTGGCTCTTGCCACAGATGGCAGGGCCCACAGGAAGAAAGACCCATATGTCTGGGCCTGGCCAGGCCCCATGCATCAAGGTCATCAGGCAATCTTGAACAAGCCCTCCACCAGACCTGGCTCTAGAGTGGGGCCCAGCTGTCCCTGGTGCAGGTTTCTTGAATCCACTGTCATACAGGTCTTTTGAATCACACTGAGTCCAATTTGCAATTTGCCTTGGGAGACCAAATTGCCCATGACAACATAGCTCCTGGGATCACTTTGGCACACAAACTCCCCCACCACGATAAGGTGGCAATTCATGGAGGTGCACTTTATTTTATAGGAGTCCATACAACGGTTGGGGCATCGCTCAAAAGTACAAATGTAAAATCTCTTGGATATTGAGGCAAAATCAGGGTTCCATCTGTGGAGTTTAGATGTTTCAGTGTGGCTTAAAGTATTTGGTCAATCAGAAACAGATTGTCATTGTCAACCATTACCAAACAACCTAAAATGTAAGAATGAGCAAAAACAAAACACATCTCTAGTAAGACATAGTGACCATTTCTGTGGCTTTCTCCCATTTTCAAAATGCAAACTGAACCTGACCTCAGTAGTTCTTCTTCTTTGTTCCTCACTCTCAGTACAAAAAGTCTGAGTCAATAGTTTCAGCGCAAATTGAGAATTTTAATGTTTCTGCACAAGTTAATGAAAGAAAAGAAAAATCTGTGGGGTTTCCATCCACTTTCCCTGGATTTGGCCATCTATTTGCCCATTCCATATGAAGCGCTTACACAATTTCACTGTGTACAAATAAGCCCAAGGCAGAGCATGACAGTGGAGAGTGACAGCTTTTATGTGAGGTTATATTGTGAATAATTTATTTTTTCTTTAGTTGAGAGTCAAAACATAACTGCACGTTTCTGGCACTGAGTTTGAGCTCCAGTAACGCGGGCCTGTGTTTTTCAGTAGCTTTGATATCGAGAAGGCGGCACAGTGTTTTGACAGCTCTCAGAGTATGATGGAGAGAACGGGGGGGATGGGAAAGGAAAAAGGGAGAGCGGGGAGGTGGTATAGGCGGGTGTGGCAGAGAAGGAATCCTGGGCTGTTCAATGTCACACTAAGGAGGGCTGCAGGGGAAATAAGAGGAGGATGGGGGTGGAGGTTAGAAGGACATGCTTATCAGGATGTTTGTGGAGACAGAGGAGAGCAGGCTGGATGCCTGAACCACAGCGGGATGGAGAAGTGATCCAAAGGGCAGGAGCTCATGGAGTCACACATGCATTGTGTATAACGTGCACCGCACCTACACATGCTCACATAATGTCGAGTAACTCTGCAGAAAGGCTCGGGGTGCATGGATATTTAATGAAACACCCCCACTCTCATCCTTTACCAAATCTGCTCACTAGCACAAGAGTCCAATGGAGGAGGAAGAGGAAAGTAGGGCACGTCTGCAGATTTAATGAGGCAAAAAAAAAAGCACTGTATGACAAGCTTATGTTTGCTCCTCCAGCAGAGCTATACTCTCTTCAAAAGATAAACTCCATTCTCTTCTGACATACAACCACAGAAATGCAACGTTATTGAGGCCACACCATCCGATTTCTTTCAATTGTAAAACATGGTGGATTTTGTGGATATTTAACAGCGGGATGAAGCCCAGAGAAATGAGTCCCATATACTGCATGTCACAGCAATCATGTTTGATCGTTTTTAGAATGTAATCCCATTGAGTGGGCTTACCCTGCATTAAATCTCAGACCCCGCGTTTCATTTCCGATGTGCATTAGTTCGAGTCACAATGCTATTTTCGCCGACAATTATTCAGACATCATTAACTCAAGAATTCTCCTCGTATTTAGGAAACAAAGAAGCTTTAAAACTTGCACTGGGCTGAGGGGGAAAAAAAGCTCAAATTAGCATGAAGCACAATAATTGACAAAAAATACCCTTTTTTTTTTGTTTTTTTGTTTTGTTGGATGATGGCTGGGCCAGAGGGTGAACCAGCCTGACGATCCCTGCTGATAGCTCCTGCATGACTTTCTCTGCATTAGCTCTGAATGAGACCATTTTAGAAGAGATGTGCATAAGCTGATTCCACCTGGGGGTGGGGTGGCGGCGGGGGTCTGGTTGCTGAAGCAGACGCAGACTGTCCCTTTGCACCCACATTCAAAAAAGCACAAATGTAAATGCTTCACAGCACATGCACATACTTTCGAAGCAGTTTGTGTTTAACAGAGTGACGATCCAGGACCAAACAGCTGAGTATGTGGCTAATTACATCTCGAGGTAGGCTGGAGCTCATATTTGTGCTCCCCACATAAGAGCTTGTTTACCGCTCGCAGACTCATGGTTAATGCTGGTACTACACCGAGTCATTGTATCTGTAATTGAGGACATGGGTTGTTTTCAACGAGGACACTGTTTTATTGACCCAGGTTGTGACGCCTGAGGTGACTTGAAGATTCTGCTTATTAGTTGTCTATAAGCAGGATTTTCCAGAGAGGCCATCAGTTTGTTTGTCTGCATTCATACTGCGAGCAATCGTGGTGTGACTTTTTAGTTTAGGGTCAGGGTGACATTGTTCCAACTAATTATCATTTTTACCACAATAATTTTACCATCCGTTTCAGCTGTGCTTTTGATTCCAGTGTTGACGGATGTTTTACTTCATCTGTGTCTCAGAGATGCCTGCTTGAAAATGCCAAAACCAGCGCCGTTATATAAAATCTCTCAAAAGGTCTCTTTTGTGACACGTTTCTTTGTTCGGTCTTGTCAATACATGTTTCTTTTTTCATCACGCTGACTTTGAAAATGTCTGTCATTTTCACCCCGGGTGAGACAGACGAAGAGAGGGGGCGCGGGTAGCAAAGCAGAGGGAGAGAAAAGAAGGACGGATGCTCTGAGGAGTGCGTTTGATTGCTGTCTGATTACAGCTGCACCTGGAGGGAAGGGCTGAGACGTTCTCCCACGAAAACGCACGTACACATCAATGAGTTAATTTGAAGGCTGCTGAAATCAGATAGCTGGCTGTACATCACCCTCCTGGTTGGGACACGGTCACGAGCGCTAATACAGTGTGTGCAAAGCAACTGGAGACATGCTGCTGTGGTGTATGTCTCTGCTTTCCAAGCAGTAATGTGTGTAGCCAGTGTACCATCCACAGACGTGCGTGTAAGGTTAACTGGTGATGTGAGGTACATACAGTACTTAAAATGTGTAGAATAAAGTGCTGCACGAATGTATTGTTGATGTACGGAAATTCTCCATAGAGCCTATGATGCGGCCGACACTGTCACCAGCATTTGTACCTGAGCGTGCTGCGCATCAACCTGTCGTGTATTTAGACTTGTAGGGAGGTGCACGTCAGGTTATGGCATAGAGTTCTAGAAGGGTGCGGGGCTATGACATAGTACCTTCGGTGTCATTTCTATGCAGAAGGATAAATCCACTGTACTGCCAAGTGGGCCTCTGGGCATATGGGGGAGATGAGTGGCTGAAGGGTCTGGGGCCCCTTCCATGCCATTTCATCCCCATCGGTCCCTCTAAAGTTACCCACTGTCTGTGACTGTAGCCAGAGGATCTCACAAGACTACATTCATAAAAGGCCCTCTGTAACCAGATAGCCTTAACTGCACCCACATTGCTGTCATATTTTGGTTGACGTGTATGCTCAGTCAGTCACACATACACACTTTTTCTTTGTGTATCCTTCTCACCTCTTCTTGAGCTCCTTTTACCACCTCTAATCCTCTTTCCCGTACCCCAGCGCAGTCCGGTTTATTACAGGTGAGGTGCCAACAAGGTAAATCACTTATCACCTGGCTGAGCTGGAGCTGTGACAAAGCTGCTAATGAACAGAGCAAAAAGTAAATCAAAGGATGAAGAAAAAGGAGTTAAAATAATATTATTGCTTGCTGTAGGTGCACTCATATCCAAAAACATCTACATCCTACCACTTTAAACTAGACTGAAACATGTAAAGACTATTTAGAATGTGTGCCCTTGCTTTTATATCTGTGATTACATAAGGCCACATAGTGAGGAAATGAGTGCACTGGGTAATGGTGTGGATGTATTGATTTTCTGTCTGCCTCTCTCTCTTTCTCCTCTTTTCTACCACCACCTTCCAATCAAGGAAGCCTCAGCTGAGCCTATATGAGCCCCTCTATGTGAGGCGACACTGGAGGCCAGAGTTGCACAGCTTCTCCATCCTGCACAACAGGATGGGAGGCTGCTGGTGGAGTCCTCAGAGGCACCAGGAGGTGGGATCTACATGGAGGGACACACGCCAGCTCAGTGCAGTCCTCCCTGGAAACAGTGACTTTTCAGACAGGCCCTCAAGTCTAAACTCAGGCTACTGCTGCCTCTGAGCCATCCTGGTGTGAGTGGACCGCTGATGACAGGCTGTGTGTGTGTGTGTGTGTGTGTGTGTGTGCTGCCATTGTCTTGCAATGTTCTTGCGAGGACTCCTTTTGACGAGCCTCTTCTTAAGCTGTCAGCAGTCCTGGAGAAGCAGACGACGGAGTGGTGAGGACTCAGTTAGCACTCTGCCGGCTTATCAGAGGCCAGGCGTGGAGCCACAGTCAGGAGCTCTCCTCACTCTGTCACCCTGTTTGTATGTCACCAAGGCCACATCTTCACACAAGGACCATTAGGCCTGTCTGAAACCCCGTGTGTACACAGGGTCACCTCCTTATCTGAGAGCATAGTGACCACCTCCTGTCATTGCTGTGGTTGTTCCCAACCAGTAATATTGTCAGGAGTTCAATAATGTAGGATGGAAACAGTGAGGGTGATTTAACCAGCCTCTGAGCCATCAGTCCCTGACCCCATAACCCATAAAAACATTTAAGCAAGTGGTTTCCTAAGGTTTAGCTTTTATTTATTAAACCCCACATATTATATATGTATTCCTGTTTTATTGTGACTTTATACTTATGCTACAGCAGCCTTTACAAAGCAATACTTGCAGACATGCTTGCAATTACAGTACTAACATGCATGTTCTTAGTTTAGGATAATGGCATACCAATATTTTCTAGTTTTCACTAAACACAAAATAAAACAAATGCTGAGGGAATGCCATTCATTTTGATAGACGCTGTGTACCAGATGGGTATACGCAACCAAAATCATCCAGTGGTTTGAGTCTCCCATTCTGAAACCTCGATTTAGCTATGCAACCGCCGTAATCTTGGGTTTTAGGACCTAGAAGTGACCGTTGCTATGTTCCTTTCACCTCAGAAGACAGATATCAGAGCTGGGAGTGAAGGCAAACCCAAGATGATAGCGTTCCAGTAGTAGTATTTGGAAAAATAGGTAGATAGAATGGTAGAGTCATTCAGTTATCACAATACTTGGAGTATATTGTAGTATGTAGTAATGTAGTAGTATATGCCTTTTTCCCCAGCTTAAATACACTGCTACAACCCATTCAAGGATAAAGCCTGGTCAGTGCTCTCTGTCACGTATTCACAACAGTGGTTGTCATCCTGCTGGAAGCAGCCATTGGAAGATAGGTACACCATGATTATGAAGGGATGGTCAGCAACACTCAGGAAAGGGGTAATTGTTACTAAGGGGTTTGCCAAGACAATAGTCCATATTTATGCCAAATTGTAATTCTGCCATCCAAATGTCAGGGCAGAAATCAAGACTCACCAGACCAGGCAACATTTTCCCAGTCTTCTGTTGTTCAATTTTAGTGAGTCCGTGTGAACTGCAGCCTCAGTTTCTGTTCTGAGCTGACAGGAGAGGCGCCTGGTGTGGTCTTCTGCTGTTGCAGCTCGTCTGCTTCAAGGTTTGACGTGTTGTCCATTTAGAGATGCTCTTCTGCATACTTTGGTTGTAGCAAGTGGTTATTTGAGTTCCTGTTGCCAGAAGTAGTCTGGCCATTCTCCTCAGACCTTTGGAATCCACAAGGTATTTTCACATAGAGAACTGCTGCTTACTGGATATTTTCACTGTTTTGGACCATTTTCTGTAAACCCTAGAGATGGTTGGGAAAATCAGCATTTTATAAGAGTCACGTCATGCTCAAAGTCATGTAAATCACTTTTTTCATTCTGATGCTCAGTTTTAACCTCAGCAGGCTGCCTTGACCATGTCTACATGCCTCATTGTACTGACTTGGTGCCTTGTGATTGGCTGATTAGATATTTGTTAGATATTTGTGATACCGAGCAGCTGAATAGGTCTACTTAATGAAGTAGCTGGTGAGTGTATTTATCACTCACCAGCATTAAAAATGCTCCAAAAGGCACCAACACCACAAATGAAATCAAGAGGTCTGGCTGTGACTTTGATTAGCTATTGACGGAGAGTGGCCTTGTTGGCACACCATAAACCACAGTATTGAACAAATTAAAAATCTGGCCTGGTGTTCATTGCAGTTATTTAGGAACTAAAGCAAAACTAGTACAGGTTACCACAGGGGACCACAAACTGTAAAAAATAAATATTAAGGCAATCCATCAGATATTTGCTGAGATATCTGGATCTGGTACAGTGTGTTTGTGGCAAGCACAAATTATTATTACTTTTGTATTTATTCCTGGGATTGTTTATCTATTATGTTTTTAAGTTTTGAATTTGCTTTACACTTGGCTTTTACAAAAAGTACAAAAAAAGTAAACAGTAAAACAGAAAGTCCCTATTATTAGATCAGAGTGAAAATAGAGAGTGGAACCAATTAAAGCAGAACCAATGTGCTTTGTGGGGTTGCACCTGGGTTTCCTGAGGTGAGGGACTCCGCCCTCTCCTCATTGGAAAGTCTTTGTAATTTTATATTCTGGAAAATTATTCTGAAATTGCTCCACAGTTTGTAGACAGTTTCTCACAGATCACTGAACCTGTGCGCATCTTCTGAGAGACTGTTCCTGTCTAAGGTGCTCTTTTTATACCCAATCGCATTACTGGCCAGTTTCCAATTAAACTAATTAGCTGCAAAATTTTCCTCCAGCTGTTTGTTTTTAGTACCATTTACTTTTGCTCTTGTTGCGGCCATCAAATTCAACATGAGCTATAGTATTTTTCTTGAAATATTGATGTTTAGTGTTTTCTGTTTTCTTTTGTGAATAAAATATTGGTTTATGAGCTCTGCTTTGTGTTTTTATTCATATTTTACACAGCACCCCAAGCTTTTTGGAACTGGGGCTGTACATTATATAAACAATCTAAAGATATCAATACAATTAAAATGACTATTTTACTCTATTTACTCTCTATTTTGTTGCTAAAATTTGAAATATAAACTATGATTCACAAGTCGAAAGCAGACACACAGCCCTATTGTATAACCACACATGCACCAGCACACTGACCCCCATACCTATTTTTTTTATCCGTCACTAAATTGTCCATTCCCAACCCGACCATCACCAACCCAATATTCTGTACATATAAATATCCTCTACCCCTCCAGCTACCACATCCCTCAATGACCTAGAGGACACTGACCTAAATGGGTGCGCCTAGTAATGGTCTCCATGCCCCACAGCATCTTGTTGTCATGACAAAATGGTTGTGACTGTCTGGGTGTGTCTGATTGGGGTGACTGATATAAAAGCAGAGGGAGGGAGGGGAGTAAAGAGGTGTGATGGCAACAGTGGGTTTCAAGAGAGAAAATGAAACAAGCGAGGTGAACGCTCCATCAGTGAGAAGCATTTCCCTGCAGCAAAGTGAAGCAGAAAGAAAGAAGAACCGGCGCAGGGAGGATAAATGAAAATGTAAGAAAGAAAGAGAGAAAGTCTGGACCTTGAATAGGTGACTAAAGTGGCGCGGTACGAGTGTAGCCCTTGAGACTTCAGAAAGCAAAGGAGAAAGATAAAGAGAGACACTTAAAATGGAAACAGATAGTTTTGAGCAAAAGGGGAAAAGATTGATGGTCAGGAGGGAAACAGAGATCGTGAAAAAAAGAAAGAGGTGGAAAGAGAGAAAAAGCCAGGGGCCTAATGGGCTCGTGGCTAATCAATCCTGAGTGATGGCCACTTTGGAGTGAGCCAGGCTGACAGATGGAGACCATCCCTCTACTTTAGCTTTCCCCTGACTCCTGACTCACCACGCCAGAGCACATCAGCACCCACCCCGCTAAGCTCCCCCCCCCCCCCCCCCCCCCCCCCCCCCCCCCCCCCCCCCCCCCCCCCACCCCAACACCCCCCCCCCCCCCCCCCCCCCACAAC
>VUQH01023865.1:4409-15063 GCA_015106775.1 Etroplus canarensis
TAAGCTGTTGTATGTGTTCCTGTAAGGGTAAAATCTGATTATAATCAAATTCAAGATTATTTTGGGATTGAAATTATCTTGAATTTGATTTTTTTTAACTCCGTAAGGAATTTCTTCACAGCTCATAGGCCGGAGGAGCCATGTATATGTGGGCATGTGAGCATAAAAACCAAATCTATCCTTTTATTTGGAAGGCTTGCAGGTTAAAACATATTTTTTCTGTAAAAGCAGTAAATCATTGCTATTAATAGTATTGATCCTTGTACCAATGCAGGATGGCTGGCTCTGTGATTGGCTGCAAACCAAACACTAATGAAGCTGTGGTGGAGACAAGGTCACTCAGCAAACCATTCAGCTGCTTTCATACAAGATGCGGCACTAAGGTGGTCACCAAGTTCAGATTATTTAAGGGAGCGGCAGAGGAAAATAGGCAGCGTTTACAAAACCTCCAGTGGGATATCGTTTCTCTTTTTCTGTGTGAAGCCCTTTCTGTGTCTGTTTCTCAGTACCTTAGAGCTTTAATAGAGCTGTTGAGCTAGGGTTTTTCTCCCGTGGTCTCAATACAGATTCACACACTGTTGTGTAATTTAGTGAATTCAGACACACAGCATCAGCTTTTCCTCCATTTATCTTCCCTGCCTGCTGCTCCACAGCAAATTTCTGGAGTGACAAATCTGGGAGTTGGGCAAAAAAAAAAAAGTGTGAAAGTGTTAAATTTGTGGAGTTTATTCTTTTACTCTAACTCTGGTTTGTGTTGAGGGATACTAAATGTCAGAGTTCATTCAGCTGGGTGCTCAGGAGCGTAATTTGACCCCTCAACTGGAGTACGCAGCAAATTTTGGCATTTATAATAAACTCCCTGTGAGTCAAAAACAACTCAGTGTTCGTGTACGTGCTTGACCATCGCATAGACTCCAGAGCTGAGTAAAAATAACTGCTTTTTTTTTTAGGTGATCTTGAACCCCTTTTTCTGATTTAAAATTTCACTCCTCGGATGTTAAAGTTCTAATATGATGTATAGTATATGTAACACTAAAAATGAGCTAATTTCAAAGTTAACTCATTACCAATGTTGGGAGTAACACCCATGCCAGCTGCCCTTCCTGACACAGCCCTCCATGGTAAGAGGGGCTTGTGTCCCCACCTGGGATTGAACCAGGGACATTTTGCTTGTAAGGCAAATGTGTAACGACTACAATGCCTGCTCTTAATAATATAGGAAACACAAACCTGGCTACATTCAAAAAAGCATACATAGCTTAGTGTACCTTACTTACCAAACATTTGCTAATTAATTTAAAGGAAAAAGCAAAAAACAGATTCCATCTTACCTCACAAGAAGCCCAGTTTCAGCTGGCTGTGTGGTGCGGAGTCATGGAGCAACGGTTAAACATGGGTTAAATTACGCTCCTGAATGAACTTCCAAATATTACCCGGACCGTTAGTATCCCTCAACACAAACCGGAGTTAGCGCTAACGAATAAACTCCATGAAAATGATTTGCAAAAGCTGTAAAATGTAGCCCCCCCATTTTCCTTTTTTTCTTTTAAGTAATTAACTTAATTTTAATTTTTTATTTAATTTAAATTTTATTTTTCTCCTTAATCTGTTAATTAGTTCAATTTCATTATGTTTATTTGAAATAAAAGATGATGCAAGTGTATGTGTGTGTAATGTGTAAATATTATTTGTTTGTGAAAAATTTTGAAAAAGACAATTAAAAAAATGAATAAACTCCACAAATGTAACCCTTTTTTTTTTGGGCCAAGATGGCAGCGCGACAGTAGCGCTCGGCCACTCCAGAACCAAGGTGGTGCTTGTACCCCAGTGATTGTCCGTGTTCTGACCCAGTATTCGGGTGTTCGGGTGTTGTGGACACCGGGACGGTGGTGTTCGTGTTCGAAAGTCAGAGGTTTGAGGACGACCAGACGCCGTTGTAGCTCTGTCCACGGACGAGACTAACTGGCGATCCGGTGGCGTTGTTTTTTTATGAACTGCCGGGCAGCATCCGGAAACCAGAGTTTTTTGGCTTCCGGGGGGAGTATTGTCGCAGGGCTGATGCTGCGGATGGGCGGTTTCTGGGAGCTCCGATCTCGGCTTGCTGTGTGGACCGGGACTTCAGTCCTCGGCGTCGCCTGATGCTGGTGGCCGGGGAAGAGGACATCGTGGGCGGGGTGTTGTGCTGGGCCGGGGGCGGGCCCTGGCCGGCCGGCACTGCCCTTGTATGGGGCACCAGGTCCTGGGGGAAAGCTATATCATTTCACTGTGTATTTATATGTAGTTGAAATGACAATAAAGTAATGTAATCTAACCTAATCTAATCTAAACTTTAAAAATTTTTTCACTCAATTACCAGATTTGTCACTCCAGACATTTCCTGTGTACATGTTTAACCAATTGCTCCATGACTCCACACCACACGACAAACTGAAGCTGGACTTCACAGGGAGGCAAGACTGAGCCTGTTTATTGCTTTTTCCTAATATAAAATGTAGCATCCTTGTTGAAGCTGGTACGCTGATTTAAATTTGAATGTAGCCAGCTCTGTATTCTCTGTATTATTCAGAATATGTGGTTGTAGTGCTTCACACATTCGCCTTACAAGCAAAAGGTCAGAGATAATGAGTTAATATTTAAATTAACTCATTTTTAGTCTTACATATACTGCATATCAGAAATTTTAACTCAGAAAAAGGGTTTCAAGATCAACTCAAAATAAAGTTATTTTTACTCAGCTCTGGAGTTCATGTGTACACTAACACGGAGTTGTTTTTGACACACAGGGAGTTTATTCCAAAAGCCAAAATTTGCTGCGCGGCTGGATTCCTTGTCTCTATTGATTGTGCAGACAGCGTTTACAGTTGATAAACTAAATAGTTTTATTTCAATCTGTAGCTGCTGTAACATAGGAATTTCCCAAGATAGATAGATAGATAGATTTTATTGATCCCAAGCTGGGAAATTACAGTTTGGGGATAAATAACATATATCTTGTATTATCTTATCAGTACTGGAATGTTTGTTATCATATTTCCTCTAAGAAAAATGATAATTTCCTAAAAGTCTGTCATTCCCAACAGCAGCGATGATTTAAATGAAATTAAATGACTGTGTTTGTCTGCCTTTATTTACGCACAGATTGGATTGCATTGATGGTAATGCATTGGTTTGTCATGCCGTTTTCTCCCACATTCTTTTTGCTAATATTTATTCTGGTAAGGTATGCAACACGAATAAATATTTGTACAACTACAGGTAATGGATATTTCAAAACTGAGCCAAAAAGCAGTGTGTATATTTTGTTTGTGTAGTTCCTGAACTCGGGCTTGTAATCTGTCTCTCTTTGCTATGAAAGACGAGTTAATTACACAAATAAAGCCAAAGGGCGAGCAAAAGGTCACTGCTGGGTTTGCTGCAGCTAACTCTACGTATTAACTTTCCCACAGCTATTATCTGGATCTCAGAAATATTGTTTCATGAAGCAAGATTTTGCATATTCAGCTTATGCTACACTAAAGTCAGGTGGTTCTGATTATTTTAGGCATGAGATAAAACAACATTCCTGCTAGCTACACGACTAAAACACAGAAATAATGCGAACTTTAAGACAAAAAAGACAATGAAAATGAAGCGCTGCTCACTGTATACAGTCCCGGAGAGAATTAAGTGCAAGAAATATTAAGAACAGTAAATGTATAAAGTGTTGTTGCCTTATAAGTGAAAGGTCCCTGGTTCAATTCCAGATGGAGACACAAGCCCCTCCTGCCATGGATGCTTGTGTCAGGAAGGGCATCCGGTGTAAAACGTGCGCCAAATTAGCAGTGTGCATTAATCCGCTGTGGTGACCCCTCTGGGGAGGATACAACGGAGCAGCTGAAGGTGGATTTGTAGAAATGTAAACAGTGTAACACTTAGTGGGAATGTGTTTGTCTGAGTGTGTGTATCTGTGTGTGTCCCTGAGTGTGGGGCTCGTGGGAAGATATTGTTACACAGTCTGGCAGTGAGGGCCTGAATGCTTACAAGAGTTCGTGTGAGGCGTGTGTGGGGTTACCAACAAGGCTGGTGGCTCTACAGACGCAGCGTATGTAATGAATGTCCGTGATGGAGCTGAGAGGGGCTCCAGTGATCTTTTCAGCTGTTCTTGCTAGCTGCCGCAGAGTCCTGTGATCAGATACGGGGAAGTTACTGTACAAGACAGTGATACAGCTGCTCAGGATGCTCTCGGTAGCCCTGCTGTAGAATAAGGTGAGGGTGGGTGGTGAGAGCTTTCCTCGCCTTCACACAAAGAAGAGATGGTGCTGGGCTTTCTTGGCTGTGAAGCTGATGTTGAGGGACCAGGACACTAAAAAATGTGGTAGTCTTAACAGTCTCCACAGAAGATTGCTCAGTGTTCAGTGGGGAGTGGACACTCCATGATCTCCTAAAGTCGGTAATCATCTTTTGTCCATGATCAGAGACAGATTGTTGGGTCTGCACCAGCCTGTTAGCCGCTACATTATATCCTGACTCAACGTTCCTGCTGATGAGAGTTGGTGGGTTGGTGGCAGCCGGCTTAATGATGTGGTTTGAGCTGTGCATTGCTGCATGGTCGTGAGTCAGCAGAGCAAACAGCAGTGGACTGAGCACACAGCACCAGGGGGGCCCCAGTACTCAGCATGGTGGCGCTGGAGATGCTGTGTCAGATACGGACTGACTGAAGTTTTCCAGTCAGGAAATCCAGGATTCAGTTGCAAGGGGACCCAGCGGGCTCGGCTTTCCAATCAGGTGCTGAGGCATGATTGCGGTGAATGCTGAAGTCCATGAACAGCATTCGTACATATGTATCCTTATTGTCCAGGTGGTTGCAGGTCCTTTGGGTTGCAGAGGACACCCCTGAAGACCTTCTGGGACTTTGTGGCGGCATCAGCTGACTTTGGTGTGATCTGCGGCAACAGTTGCATCTCTACTTCAGACATGAAGAGACTGAAGAAACTGATCAAAAATATCCTGCGAATAAATTAAATATAATGTAATTGTAAATAATGTTAAAAACTTGTGCCATTAACATACAATTTGTTTTTTTGCCTGAATTATCACTATTATTATCGTTGTTCCTCATGTTGTTCTTATTCTTGTTGTTCTTGCTCTTTTTTCTATTTTGGTGGTGAGTTTTTTTATATTGCTGTGTTGGTGTCATTTTGCTGCTGTAAGACTGGGAAAAAATCCCACTGTGGGTCTAAGGATTATCTTATCTTATCTTATCTTTACTGAGTTCACAGACGAAGGCAGATGAAAGCCTTCCATAGACTTCTGTACACTTGGAAATGGTTTTACAGTGCATGTTTTAATTTAAATAAATTTAATTTAACTTGAATTAAATGTAATTTTGCATTTTATTTATGTATTTATTTTGATTCTATATTGATGTTATTGTGATTGTTTGGTTGTTATTGTCTTTTTTTACGTGTTTTTTGCACTTTCATATATTTTATAGTTTATGTATTTTGTTCTTATTTATTTTTAATTTTATTTTAAATGATCGGTACTTTGGTGAGTAATTGCTGTTTGAAAGTGCTTCATAAATAAAGTTGGCTTGGCTTGGCATGGTTAAGGCCAGTTTACATTGATGTTACTTATCAGTCCATGGAAGTCCATCTTTTAAATATAAGTAAGAAAAATAAATACATTTTAATTTTAAAAATATATTAAGAACAACTAAAATATAAAAAAGAAAAAGTGTAAAAATTCTAAGGAATAGAAAATGAAAAAAATGACCACAAAACAACCCAACATAAGCAAACTATACGCACTTTCCAAGGGCAAGACATTTATACAATTAATCTGAAAATCTCTAAATTGCTTCCCTTTTTTGTAATGGTAAACGGCAATATGTCTGATACAATACAATCTTCTTTTACCATCAGGTAACTCAGACTTCATCAAGTTTTAGAAAACACTAGAAAAGCTCCTCTGTTATTTATTTTAAAAAAGTACAAACACTCATAGCTAAATGGTGATAGAATGGCACAAGCTAAATGGATCCACAAAGCGTGTACACAGAGAACCAGAAAATCTCAAACATGAAAAAAGGATGTACGACGGGCATATTTTCATAATTATGCCATTTTTATTTTTTCTAATTTTATTTTTAAACTAGGCACTTACAGTTTCTCTGCCATCAGGATATAATGCACAATCTATATACATGTTAGATTAGATTAGGGTACCTATCAGTTGCTTTGATTGGACACCATCCCTTTCATGGAGTGGCTATGCGACCAGCAAAATGGGTTTAAGATGGTGTTGTTGGACTAGAAACAAATAGGTATCAATCAATAAATAAAACTGGAGTCCTGCAATGTGTGAGCTGTTGATGTTTTCTCATGCGTCACCTTTTATATCCAGTCGCTGGGTCTGAGGGTAAAGCTCCCCTTAAATCCCCTTAAATTACGTACACATGAATTCAAAATTCTTGTGTTATATTTATTTCAGACAATGGAAAACAGAAATGGACTGTAATTCTGTATCCAAGTAGTGCTATATTTCACAAACATACCAGTTAACATGGAAGAGAGGATTATCAACCGCAGTTTACATTTACATCAAAATGTAAACATGACAACACTCAGTCTTGAAAAGTCCAGCATGAAAACTCATCTTCACTGCCTTATTGCCCTTTGCCCTTGTAGGGCAGCATAGTAAATCTGGATTGAATAATGTCTTTCAGGAAATCAGTAATCGATACAATGGTTGCCATATATAACATGGGTCAGAAAGGTCAACTGCAGGTCACACACAGAGAAGATGAAGTTCTGTATGTTGTTTGCATTTTATTAGTTTCGTCTGCGTAATTTTAGAGCAGATATCATTTTAAATTGGCAAAACAAGCTTATGTTACTGTAAAACTAGTTCATTAGAAACTGACTGAACACAGAAACATATTGGTGTTTGAGATGGAAATCATATTTTTTGGGGAACTAAAACTTACATTGTTGGATGGAAACATTTAGATACGTAAGATTATAGGAAAGCTTTTGTTGATGGTCTTAATTTTCCACCCATTCATCCATTTTGTGATCCTTATCTAGGTCTGGGTCATGGGTCAACAGTCTAAGCAGAAATGCCCAGACTTCCCTCTCCAAAGCTACCTCCTCCAGTTCTTTTAGGGATGCACCAAGGTTTTACCAAGCCACAAACCCTCCCTAGCGTGTCCTGGTTCTGCCCTGGGGCCTCCCAGATCATGCCCAAAACACCTCACCTAGGAGGCATCCAGGAGGCTCCTGGTCAGATGCCTGAACCACCTCCTCCTGGCTCCTTTTGATGTTGAGGAGTAACGACTTCACTCTGAGTCCTTTCTGAATGGCTGAGCTCCTTACCCCATCTCTAGGAGAGAGTCCAGCCACTTTTTGGAAGAAGCTCATTCAATCATGATCTTATTCTTGTAATCATTATATACAGCTTTTAGCAAGGGTGAGGGGTGGGAACATAGATCTTAAATCTAAAACGGTGCTTTCACACTCAGCACTGTTTTCACTACAACCGACCAGTGCTGTGGACAACACTGCAGATGCTGCACCAATCCATCCATCTCCCTTCTTCTTCAAGATACCAAGATACTTGAGCTCCTCCACTAGGTTAAGCAACCCATTACTAAACCAGAGTGAGCACTCCACCGATGCTTAGAACTGCTGTATGGCCATGGAGTTGGAGGTGCTGCCTCACATTTAACTGCAAACTGCCCCAGTGCAAGCTGGAGGTCATGTCTTGATGAAGCCAACAGAACCACATCATCAGCAAAAGGCAGAAATAAGATCTTAAGTTCACCCAACTCAACACCTTCCACCCCTTGGCTGCACCTAGAAATTCTAGCCATTAAATTATGAACAGAATCTGTGACAAAGGGCATCCCTGGCAGAGTCCAGCACTCATCAGGAACAAGTCTAACTTATTGCTGGCAATGCCAACCAAGCTCTCTCTGTGGTCGTACAAGAACTGGATACCCTTCTCTAAGCGCTCCCCACAAGACAACCTGAGGATCCACAAAACACACGTGTGCTAGTTGAGCAAACTCCAGCGCACCCTTAAATATCCTCAAAAGGCTAATATAGCTGGTCCTGTGTTTCACAACCAGGACGAAAACCCGAATCCAAAGTTCATCTAACGGAGTCTCCTCTCCAGGACTCTGGTACAGACCATCTCAGGGAGGTCTGTACCAGATTTATTTATTTATTTATAAACCACTCAATAATTTTCCAAAGAGGTTCAAATGTAACATTATTCTTTTAACTGAGAGACTGAGTATCTGCAAACCTCAAAAGAAATCATAACTGTTGTGATAGCGCTGTTTGTTTCAGAAACAACATATTTATCTTTTCTCCACTCAAAAGAAAAGAGCGCTGATGACAGAGCCACTTTTCTTTCTAATAACTACTACAAATTGAACAATAAACATGTTTGTTGAGGTCGCAGAGAGACTCACTGAGTTACAACCAACCTCGTTTCTTATCTCCTCGTAAAATATGATTTATTAAAACGCAATCTGATTCAGTAATAATTCAGCACAGTAATGTCCTCATTTCAGACCAAATCCCTGACAGCATAAATGAAAAATTAATGTTACAAAATAAAGATCAAGATCTCAGTTGAAAATACCACGGCAGATGAAAACATGATGTTTGAATTGACTGTGCAAAGAATTTCAATTAATGTTTACTGCCTGATGGGAAACCTGATGTAGAACAGCACCACCCACTCCTGCAATATGTTGGAAAACAATTTCGAAACCTGTAATGAAGAATTGCACTCAGAGCCACATCATAGCACTTTTTAATACTTTCCAAATAAGCGGCTTTATTTGTTCAGAGATCTCTTTACAGGGCTGCATTTCTTGCTTCATCTTCCCTCGTAAATGTAATATGAGCTTGTCATACTGTAGCACAATAAAAATGATAGGTGGAGGAGTATCTTTTTCACGATAGATAAAAAATACTCTGCTTATAGGATAATATTTCATTAAGTTAGAATGAAAACGAGTGTGCTTGAACGCCTTTATTGTGCTCTGCTCTCTGTTAGCCAGTCATCTATTGTTTCCTCAGAGATAATTAATATCTTGATGCCTCAGGGTCCCAGCATGCATCACTGCATGTTGCCCACACAGCCAGACTTCCTGGCAAATTGGGGCTGCACAGGGGCATGCACATTCGCAAATACTGTATAACTATACATAAACAAAAGCCTGCGTTCACACGCTGAGTTGCTGGAGACAGATGTTGCCTGCGAGTCCTCTGCAGGTCTGCGGACATCAAACAGTGGGGGGGGGGGCTTTAATATTTCATGTTTATGTCAGAAGTTTAGATGCACTGATCACACACAGCCCTCTGAATTTCTCTGCTTAATAAAATTGATCGTCTACAAGAAACAATTCCCGTGAAAAAGAGCATCATGAATTTTAAGTTCCAACTGTTTTTCCAACAGCTAGTAATGAGATATGATAGAATTCATTGACGGTGCTTCCTGAAAATTTAGGAATCGACCGCTGGGGACCGTGAATACGTACTGCATCTACTGAGGAACAGCTACTCAGGTCATTTTGTCCACACTGAACACTGGAGCTCCTCAGGGCTGTGTGCTCAGTCCACTGCTGTTCACCTTGCTGACTCATGACTGTGCAGCAACGCACAGCTCAAACCACATCATCAAGTTCACTGATGACACGACAGTGGTGGGTCTCATCAGCAAGAACGATGAGTCAGCTTACAGAGAGGAGGTGCAGCAGCTAACAGCCTGGAGCAGAGCCAACAACCTGTCTCTAAACGAGGAGATGGTTGTTGACTTCAGGAGAGCACAGAGTGACCATTCCCCGCTGTTCATCGAGGGATCCTCTGTGGAGATCGTCCTTGGTGTTCTTCTGGCAGAGAACCTCAGCTGGTCACTCAACACCAGCTCAATCTCCAGGAAAGCCCAGCAGCGCCTCTACTTCCTGAGGAGGCTGAGGAAAGCCCATCTCCCTCCCCCCATCCTGACTATGTTCTGCAGAGGGACCATCGAGAGCATCCTGAGCAGCTGCATCACTGCCTGGTTTGGGAACTGCACCGTCTCGGATCGGAAGACCCTTCAGCGGATAGTGAGGACAGCTGAAAAGATCATCGGTGTCTCTCTTCCCTCTGTCATGGACATTTACACCACACACTGCATCCGCAAAGCAAACAGCATTGTGGATGATCCCACACACCCCTCACACACACTCTTCACCCTCCTGCCATCCAGAAAGAGGTACCGGAGCATTCGGGCCCTCACAACCAGACTGTCTAACAGTTTCTTCCCTCAAGCCATCAGGCTCCTCAATAACCCAGGACTGTACTACACAAGAGTCCCCCTCACACTCACCTACACACACAAACCCAGAACTGCAGGACTGTAAACCACTCTCTCTCTCTCTCTCTCTCTCTCTGTCTGACTCACACACATACACACATAATCTACACTACCTCAGTTGCTGCTACGGCACTTTCTTTCTTTCGGCGCTAGTGTCTTTTTCTTGTGTTTTCTTTTTTTGCCTTTCTTGTGTACTGTTTTTGCATTGTAGGGTGTCCTTGGCATTGTTTACATTGCATTGCATTGTTGCAACTGTTGCACATGTTGCACACATTGCACTTTATTTATTTATTTATCTCTT
>VUQH01023868.1:0-10270 GCA_015106775.1 Etroplus canarensis
ACTTATCCAGTTCAGGGTCGCGGGGGGTGCTGGAGCCCATCCCAGCTGTCATCGGGCATAGGGCGGGGTACAACTTGGACAGGTCGCCAGTCTGTCGCAGAGCCAACACAGAGAGACAAACAACCATTCACGCGCACATTCACACCTATGGTCAGTTTAGAATTGCCAGTTAACCTAACCCCCTTTGCATGTCTTTTGACTGTGGGAGGAAGCCAGAGGACCCAGAGAGAACCCACGCAAGCACAGGGAGAACATGCAAACTCCACACAGAAGGGCCTAAGGTAGCCGGCTGTTGGATTTGAACCTGGACCCTCTTGCTGTGAGTTGGTGCTAACCACTGTGCTGCCACGTGCGGCCTCTAACTATCAAAATATTTTCTTGGTCTTTGTCTCAGATTTCCACAAGACTCATGGTTAAGAAATTAATAGATATATTCTTATCAAAAACTGCAGTTGCATGAGCTTTTTGGCATCGTTCAGTATTGTATACTTTTCAAATGAGATATTTTGACTTATAATTGGAAAAAACAGTATTGATAAACCATTGTGGTGTGGGAGTGAGCTAACATGAGCAGTTCCAGTTCTCTGAAACCATAATTTCAGCAATCATTCAGTGTAGTGGTTTACACATGAGAGGTTCCTGGCTGGTAGCCAGGAGGAGACACAAGCTCAGTGTACTCCTAGTGCTGGTCCCAAGCCTGAATAAATACAAGGGTTGCGTCAGGAAGGGCATGCCGCATAAAATCTGTGTCAAATCACTTATCTGGATTTATTCACTGTGTTAAGCAATGTGTCTTCAGTGAGAAAATGCAGTGAATCAGTGCAGTCACAAGACCATAATCTATCATCTAGTTAAAAAAACATGTACCTTCGGCTGCTCACTTGTATTCTCCCCAAGAGGTCGCCACAGCGGATTAATATGCATTGGTAATTCGAGCGAGGTTTTATGCTGGATGCCCCTCCTGAGGTAACCCTCCATGGTGAGAGGGACTTGTGCCCCCTAGTGGAACTAAACCAGTGTAAACCACCACACTACAGGGGACACTAATCTATCATCTAGTTCAAACGGCTAAAAATATGCCATCTGTGTGTCAAAATGTGCAAGCAAGCTATGTGCATGACTACTAAGACTTGAAACTTGTACTGAGATGGGGTTTGAATAGTTCTTTAAAAATATGTATGGTGCTAGTCAGTCACAGATGCTTTGTGTTTTTATTGTTTTATAAGAGAACTTCACCGGTTTTGTTCACGAACGTAGTTTTGTTCATCACGATGAGTGAGTTTTTTTTAGAGGCAGCTTTGAAAAGACAGTAAAATTAGGGGAAGAGATAGGATACACACATAGTTAAGTTTTCTAAAGCCCAGGAATAAAAATTATCTTAATTTAGGCTTGAAGACTACAGCTGTATAACAGAAAGCTTGCATTACAGATTGGGAACAAGAAATTTCAGAAAACCTGAGTAATTACCAGACATGATTGGCTACAAGTCACGTTGCTGATTTCGAAAGCTGCCAGCTGGGAGTACCCGGACACAGTGGAACTAAATCCCTTCTTAAGTTAGTGCAAAACACAACTAGATATATGTTCACCGTGTGTTAATCAAGATGTTTTATCTATGATGTTATAACAGCTAATCTATGTAGTCCTGACAAACTATCTCACTTGTGCTTTGCTTACCTTAGATGGTTATTACCTAACCTGTTTAAACAGGAAAGCCTACTAAAGAAAGTGTAAACTGCAGATATTTGTGGCATTGGCATTTGTGATGGATAGTACAGAGGAAGTTATGTAGTGATACAGTATGTAACAATGGATATTGGATTATATTATAAATATAGTTTATTTCCCTGGGACTGTCAGTCTCAGTTGATTCTTTAATTTAATAGTCAGTCTTCTTGCAAAATAGGTTTTGAAATTTAAGTTTGTGCTGCACAATTTGAATGTTTCTGTTTGCCAAATCTAATTTTTATTCTTGACATTTTGTGTGGTAAGAGGGAAATTTTACATAATTTTTATATTTTTTCACTTTTTTATACTGTTTATATGTAAAACTTTGCAAACCTTTGCGTTGTCTACATGCATGGATTCCCCTCTTTGTACAACATGAGCAATTTCCTTCTGTGCAATCCTCATTAAGCCATCTGAATTAAAAGACTAACAAATCACGCTGGCTTTCATGGTCTGCACCGTTGCCTCACAACAAGAAGGTGTTTGGTAGGATTGTGTTGACTGCCTGGTACCTTCTTCTGTATAATTTTCACGTGCTTGTTATATATGTGCAAAGCCCCAAACACAAACTGGTTGGAAGAATTGGAAAAAAAAAAAAAGTTGTCCAACTGAGTGTCCCTCCACCCCAGGATTAGCTGCTGCAGCGGAAAGCATAAAATTTGTTTACTGTCCAAAACAGTAAATTAACATGTATTTGACTGTCAAAGTCAGCTGTCAATATACAGAGTAACAGTTATTGGAGAAGGTAGACTTTTTTCCTTTGAAGTACATTAATCATTTGCTACCAACACTCATGGATTTGTTCCTTTTGCTTTCTTCTTATGCTTATGCCATTTTTAAAGTTGTCTTGTAACAACCAGTCCACCAGATGGTACTGTATTCACATATAAAAACATGAAATCAGCCGTATCAACTCAGTTAGGCGTTCTTCTGTTCATCCCAACATGCAGGCACATGGAGGAATTCTTCAACCGATTGCAACATTGCAGGGGAAGAACTTCCACCCAGTTTTACAACAGGCTTGACTGGGCGGTCAGACATTAAGCACATCCAATTACAACTCTACGTCTGAGCGTCACAGCCAATGAGAGTTAGATCACCGGTGTCCATGTTGGTCTGCATAAGGGTGTGTTGTCTCTATTTAAACCGTTGGCTGTGCACAGATTATATAGACACATCTTACCTGTATACGATCATCCTGCCACGTAACCCTGCACCAGGTAAAACTATTCTATTTTTTTAATCAGCTGATGCACTCAAAAGTAGCCTGCATTTAATAATTGTTAAAAAAATGTAATGGAAAGAAGATTAATTTTAATTATTTTTTATAGTCTGTGTATGAAAGGCTTGAAAAATGTTATGCAACCTATTAGTATGGGCTGCAGAGCTATTTCAATACAGTTACTGGTGTGTTTATTTTCCGTTATATCACCGGGTGTGTATAGATACTTGACAATGTCTTGTTTCTCTGCACACAGATTGTCTCTTAGGCTGCTTAATGTTGCTTTTTTCTAGATAACTTGTCGTGCACAGGCCTGTAAGGACTATTTCCTTAGGGTGATGTTAAAAATAAAGTGCACCCTTCAGTCTGTGGGTGTGGATAGCAGGCACTCCCCTATTGGGAAGGGCCACACTGATTTTCCCTTAATACTGCATAGTTCACGGTTCAACTTTAGTCTCCTTCAAAATTTTATGTCTGTGTAAAACTTTTTCCCACACAGGCACTTCTGATGCTGTTTGCTTTGCAGGAACAGGTGCAAATGGAACATTTTCCTTATCACTGTCATAATTGTACACAAATGCAAATCAGTGTACATGCACGCCGTGTTTCCTTTTTTAACAAGTTCAGTTTGTGGAGTTGAAGGCTTATAAATAACAACCTGGTGTAACACGATACCACATTTGAGCTTTTTGCTTACTGTGGCCAGGTAGAAGAACAGTACATGTTATTTTATGCAACTGCATAGCTGTGTACCTGTATGGGCATGCAGTGAGGGCGTGTTATTACGTCAGTCAGGTTAAGTGTCCGCGCTTTGACATGAATTCTTTTCAAGCTTTAAAATGCATGTGTTGATTAGAATCTCTCTCTCTCCTCTCCCCTTCCCCATGTCTCTCCTTCAGAACTCGTTCAAAATGGGTGACAAAGCTCCAGTCAATAAGGAAGTTGAGCAGTTTAACAAGAAAAAGCTGAGGAAGACTAGCACAGAAGAAAAAAATCATTTCCCAACAAAGGAGGGTAGGTGTGCTCTGAACAAAAGTTTACCTTATCTGCCTCTTTATCTTTTACCTTTGCCACAGCTCCTGGCTGGTTTGACTTCTGCCTGCCTATCTTTTTGAAAGGCAACTGCAAACATTGCGTCACAGATTACCTGACGGTACACACCCAACTACATGAGAACTTGTCCGTTTTACCAACCTGTTTAAAGCACAAAACACATACGTAACCCCACTCCCAGTTTATGTGTAAGATAATCTGCTTCTATGCTAAATATAATGATATCAATAGTAGACAACTCCTTCCTGAAGAACTGTAGGGAAAAGGAGTAGAGACCCAAAACATAAACTCTAAAGTATCAAAACCCACACTTCAGATCTGGCATGGCATGAAGCAGCAGGAAGAGGAGAATGAAAGTGTGTCAGACTGCTCATCCTTTCTCTCCTGAGGCTGAGAGGCTCCCTGCTGTCTGACTCCATCATTGTTAATCTGAACACAACCCTCGCTCATATCTAAGAGAGGCACAGAGGCAAGTGGCAGTGGTAACTTTTATGAGTTTTAAAGCCCTTTGTAGACATGGGATATGCAACACAAATCTGCTAAAGTGACAGCACTATCATTCAGACATTGGTTACTTTTACATTAACATTCCTCGCAGCGTCATTTGGACATGCTCATTCATTTTTGCAATATATACAAAAAATCTGCTGCACTTAAGGCAACAGCGTGAAGTCTGTGTTTATGTTGTATATTGCTGCAGCTGAGAGAGAGCTGCCCACAACTCTTGCACACAGGCTCAAAGAGTAAAAGAAAGATAGGGGAATTTCTTCTTGGTCCTATTTTATCTTCATATCCCTGCAAATCACAGAGTTTGTGCAATAAAATATTATAATGTACATATTAATGTCATTTGGGGTATTTTTCCAAGCTCTAAGTGGCACACAAGAGATATGAGCAGCCATAATGTTGTGCTTGCCTATCTCCAGCATCTCAGATTAGCTGAAGGTACACACCTAACTACCTGAGAGTTTGTCCTTGTTTTCCTGAATGCTCACCTGGCTTGGCAAATGTTACCAGGTCAGTAGGCCAGATCTACTTAGATTGCTATCTTGGCATCTGAGAAAAAAAAGACCATTGTGTACATTCACACATGAAGATGATCCATTCAGATGCTCTCAGGTTAACAGAAATGTGTAGATGTCTTAAAGGGTCTTAAATGCGATTTCTTACAGGACAGTTCTACCTTGCTGCAGTAGACAGATGAATATGTGCATCTGTGTTTATACATGAAGAATTACAGTAATGTAACTTTGGAAGAAAGAAATTATTCCTTTTTGCCTGATAGAACCACTTCATTGTTGTGGCTAATATCAACATATTGTCATTTTACTGACAATTTTATTTCAGTCTTCTCTAGCTGAGCTACCTCATTCAAAATATTTATCCAGTAACTGGCAGGCTTGGCTTATCAAAATACATTTAATGTTACCATTTCACGTTGTGCATTCCAAGACAAGGGCCATTTCATTTATTTCACACATAAAGTTAGGTCCATTTGTTGTGAGGAGTAAAAATTGGGAATACATTTATATATGTCTGGTGGGAGCTGCCTTAAGATGAAAAACAAAAATCTGAAAAACAAAAACTGACGGTATCATAAAGTTGTCATCTGGATTACTTGGACATGAAGACTAAAAATTTATAATAGAAAAGTTATGTCACAACCTGAGATCATAGTCATTTATCAGGGAGGTATTTGTCAATTAAACAAAATGCAGTGGGAAAGTAAGATTCAGTATTTCAGGAACTTTCACTCTACTTGACATGACAATTTGAAAGGCCATTTTTCAGTGGACATTTCTCAACTTAGTTCAAATGGCTTGAATACCACTTCAATTATAATTTGAACTTCAAGTCATTACACACATGATAGTTTGAGAAACTGAAAGCCAGTGACAGTTGGCTTATTAGCAGTGGAGCCAAACTCTTAAGTGAAACCAACTAGATAGTTTGACACCAATGTTTTAGATTATACTAACTTGTGGTTTAAAATAAATGAATAATGGTAACATTCCATTATAAATGAAACTCATGTCTGTCGTATGTTTCTCACAGAAATTGAAGAAGAGAAGAGAGCCATGAAAGAGAATGGTAATTAAAGTCAACCATGATACCTCTCCTTCAATCTGGCCCTGCTACCCGCTACCCACCACCCACAACCCGCTTGTCTTCCAGTTTGGAGTTCAGTGCATTATCTTCACCTCTGCCTCAGTTTTCTGTGCCACCATCTTTGCTTATGTTGGGTTGAAACTATGCAGAAAAAATCTGTCTGTAATCCCAAGTAAATTAAGGCAGTGGGTGCATTTTATTGTTTACCATGGAATTTAGCAAAGGGTTGATGCAACTGAGATAATAATACATTATATAGTGTGTAGATTTATGGAATAGGGAGACAAAAACATTAATCATTTTAGTAATGAAAATCTATCAAAAATGTTACATTACAATACTATATGTATGCCTATAAATGGTGCCATTCGGGATATGTTATGAAAAAGAACACGAAGATGATTATTGTTTTTAATAAAAAATAAATTTGTCAAAAATGTTTTGTATGAGTTGCATTTGTGTATTTTTTTTTTAAATATTTAATCAAAGCATCATACTTTAATATATCTGAGATGATTTTTACAGACCAAGATTTTCTCTAATGTAGGAGAATATTGTCTAAATAAACAAAAGCATAGATAGGCTGTCTCCATCCACTGCAGTATGTAGCCCTCCACTTCAGACGTCCAGCTTTGTTTGTCATATTGAAGTGGGATATGGCCTGCCATTGACGCGCTGGTGAGGCGTATTGTCGATAGATTTTTCATTAGAGGTTTTCCTTCCTGTTGTCCTTTGATTTCCAGTCTCCTCTACAAGGACAGTAGAGTTTTTTGGGGTTTTTTTTATCATGGTCAATTTAGAATTGCCAATTAATATAACCCCTTTGCATGTCTTTGGCTGTGGGAGGAAGCCGGAGCACCCGGAGGGTACCCACGCAAGCTCGGGGAGAACATGCAAACTCCACACAGAAGTGCCTAAGGTAGCCAGCTGTTGGATCTGAATCCGGACCCGCTTGCTGTGAGGCAACAGCGCTAGCCACTGCATCACCGTGCTTACAAAAGCATGACGAAATGTATTTATACAGTGATTTTCACAGACAAGGGTTAGAAAGTGCTTAAAACATCTAATATACGGTAGGTATATAGTTATAAATTAAAACACCAGAAATTTTGAAAACAAACTGAAATTATAAGCAATTGCACAAAAAAATAAACTGAAGTTGAAAGCAGGGTAGAGCAGAGCATTGTCTCCTCACACCAAGAAGGTCCTGGTTCAACTCTACTGGCTGGCTGGAGCCTTTGTGGGTGGAATTTGCATGTTCTCTCTGTGTCTGCGTGGGTTCTCTTTGAGAACGCAAGCCCCCTCTCACCGTCAAATGACATGCATGTTATAAATTTGGCGACTCGTCCGGCGTGTAGCCTGTTTCTCGCACTCTGACAGATGAGATAGACTCCAGCAGACAAGCAGTTCAGAAGATGGACGGGTGGATGGAGTTAAAAGCAGTGCAAAAATTACAAGTGCACAATACTGGTTTCTGTATATCATTCGAACGCCTGTATAAACATGTTTGTCTTTAGCTGATTCTTAAAAGCATCTGCAGGCTAATAATAAGAATGCAGGAAACCTAAGATCAGTCACCACTCTCCCCTCCACTGGCAGGTAGCTACAAACCATGGGTGGCAAATGGCAATAAGCTCAGTTAGACACTAATGCTCAGTTATTAGAACATGTCTACCCCTTTTCTATCTCACAGACCTAGAAGCCAGATGCAACATTGCTGTCACAGCAGTCACAAAGGAAAGCCGGTGGAGTTTGAGAACACTGGATGATCTGAAACTGACTGAGAAATTTTTGTGTCTGCAATCATATTAAATAGTAATTGTTTTCAGTCTTACACAGGAAATATGAAATTGCAAAGAAACACAAATAATAATTGTGCAGAAAAGTGGGACCTTTTTCAGTAGTTTATTTATGTTAAAACTTTACAATATCTGAGAACCTGAAGTGTGAGTTAGAACTGATTTTCCAGCAAAGCTAAGAATAAAATTAACAAGAGTTGTGAAAAAGATGTTAAAACCAGTAAGAACAAGTTTTACTGGCATACACACAGGTGAGCTTATTGCCAATACTGGTACCAAAATATTAAAAAAGTCCCTGTTGTTACTCGACAGTATTAGAGTGACTAGGACTAAGACAATGATTCTGTTGTTAGCATGCACATTCAGTCTGATTTGGCCTCCTGTGGGTTGGAAACATTTTACTTTATTTTTTGATCTTCTTTTATCAGTCTTGTTCACCCAGTTAAGGCCACATTTAGACATACGACAGGTCTAAGCCTGCAGAAAAAAAGGGACTGAATAGGCTACAGGTGCAGCACAATTCAGATTGTCAACAAAAAATTTAGTTCATGTGTAAAAGTTGACACTGAATACCTGAATTTTAGCATGCATGTTTAGGGCATCCTATTTTCTATCTGTCTGTGCATGCGACAGTCAGAACTGTAACGTTAATTTCTTTGCATTCTGTTTTAAATGTGTTTTGGAAAGTACAAACGTATCACGTGACTCGCTGACTGGGCGTTTTTTTTTTTCCTTCAGAATACTAGGTGTGTGAATTGCTTAAGATACAGCAGGCTGTGTTTTTCCACAACAAACCTGTTTGGACATGCTCATACAATAGTGCACAAATGCTTGAGAGCAGAGACATGCTAAGTTTGGTTGAAGTGATTTTTATCAACCTTATTCCTTTAGTGTTTTGCAGATTTAGGATTTCCATTCTATCATTAGAAAATCGTTAATTATCAGGAAGAACAGATGATCTTTCTTTTGTGGGGAATGATGGTATGCATATTTCCTTTCAGGATCAGGCTTGTCTCTGTACTGTCACAACAGGCCGATTGCACCACAACAGGAAGATCTTGAGCACACAACTACATTATTAGAGATAAATACAGACCTATTACCATTCTGGAGAAATTTACTTAATTTCAAAAACTTTCTCGTGATTGTCACAAGGATACGGTCCCACCTGTATTTTCACTGGCTGCTTTATACATCTGCATTATAATGATCTATTGTAAAACATGTTATACTTGTTCTCTTAGTGGCACCACTACCGCCTTAAGTTTACCTTGGCAACAAAAAATGGATAGGAGTTACCTTTTTTTTTTTACTATCTGCATAAAAGGCAAAACATTACAAAACAACAGCTACATAAATGACAGTGTTGAATTATTTTATTTTGATACATTCCTTCATATAAAAACAGTGTTTTCTATGCTTTAGCAGTCTCCTTATATATCCATACAAAAGTGGCATATAAGGAGAAGAGAGTCTTACATCTATAGCCATCATGATCAGTTATGACTTTACTGGTGGCCTAGAAATCCTGTCTTGAATGCTCCCTGATCATGTTTGCATATTGTTGGCTATACATACAAGATTGAATCCTCCTTATATGCCAGTTTGTATGGGCAGATAAGAAGAAGTCAAGCTTACATTTATAGCCAACATGATAAGCCAACAATAAATCAACATGACCACTAATGACCTACAGGTAGCATGACCTAGAAATCCAGTGTTAAATGTCCCTTGGTCTTGATGGCATATTATTATTTATAAGCCAAAGGCTGACTTCTCCTTATATGTAGTTTTGTACTGTCAGATAAGGAGAAGGCAGTTTTATATTTGATAAGATAAGCCAACACGGCCAGGAACACTTAAAAAGGTTTGTTTCATAGTATAGCCACAGTGCAGAGATGGAGCCATCTGCCTCCATCTCACCCTATCCTGCCACTCCCAATGACTCTGCCGCCTCCAGCTCCACCTCCTCTCTTTTTAGATATACACACACATAATACATTTTTGTACATGCAATATACAAGTGTGAGCTTTTCTGCATTCTTTATCTCTGCCTGTCTATTCTTGAACTGTATTTTTTATGCACAGATTTCTTTCCAGAAATAGACAACAATCTCAGAGACACCTCAAGTAGTCAGGTAGTCTCTTTATTGTCCTTTCAAGCATGAAACGAAATAATGTTCCTCCAGGACCATGGTGCTACATATACAGCAAACAAACACGACTGCAAACATATATAAACAGTGCAGTACAGGATGTTTAACAATAAAAGTGATGAAAAAAGAAAAAAAAAAAAAAAAAAAATATATATATATATATATATATATATATAAATATATTTTTTTAAAATAAAAAATTT
>VUQH01023868.1:10290-21706 GCA_015106775.1 Etroplus canarensis
AAAAAAAAAAAAAAAAAAAAAAAAAAAATAAAAAAAAAAAAAAAAAAAAAAAAAAAAAAAATATATATATATATATATATATATATATATATATATATTGTTTAGATAAATGATTTGATAATAACAGTGATGGGAGTCTGTGGTTTCTTTTTTTGGATATAGTGGTGTAGTGCACTCATAGACTATGTTCAGCCATAGGATGCGTTCTTATTCAACAGTGACACTCAGCGGCTAAACTATGTATTGCAAAAAGATGTTGTTGCACTACCAGGTACCACCTTTAGGGAGGCGCCAAGCAACGTGAAAAGCAGTAGGGGGAGGGGCGAGAGCTACTGCAGGTCTGCTCACAGGGCTAACTATGTCCATTATCAGGCTAGTTAGCAGAGCGGTGTGGTAAATGTGAGCGGTCCTCGTGATGATCAAGCAACAACAGAGCATGAACTAGCTTACTGAACAGTAACTCTGGGGAGTAATTCCGTTGTCCTGGCAATCACCATCAAGCGTTTGGAGCGTCTCGTCTGGCTGTAATTAGCTTCTTCATTCATGCGGTCGCTAGTGCACAGGGGACTCTGAGCCGTTAGTGGCGGGTAAGCTTAGCCGTCAGCTCGTAGGGACTGCACCGCTCAGACACCGGTACGACTGTTTTGTTGATAACGTGTTAGCCAGCTAACAGTAACCAGAGAGCTCACCGATCAATGCTTGACTCGATATGACGGATGTGACGGTACCGCAGTTGCAGGGATGCTCTCTTGGTGGCAGATTTCATGGTTCAGGAGCATCGCAGCTAATCATAACGTCAGACAAAGTGACGAGCGTATGGTTGCTGCTCTGGCTGCTGAAGTAATCAGAGAAAGATAACATCTGTTTTGGGGTTTCTTTTACTCTACTGACCTACTGTTGAGTTGCTCAGTCGTCACTTCGCAGCCTAATGGTGTGTTTATGTGAAGCATTTTGTTAGCTGTAGCCACAGCTTGTAACCGTTGTGTCTTATGGAGCAGCTCTTTATTGCCATAATGTTGTCTTAATGTTTCTCCGAGCAGACTAGCAGCATGGTGGTCCCGGACAGCGCCAACGTGGTCCCTCAGCCTGACAATGGTAGTCAGACTGGCCTCACGGAGAGCTCCGAGCCGGGGTGCGAGGAGTCAGGGGAGGGAGGTCAAGACCTGGCAGGGGTGGAGCTGGAGGAGGTCCGAAAGCTGCAGGAGCTTGTACGCAGGTTGGAGGTCCAGAATGAGACCCTTCGCAACAGAGGAAGCAAGACCATCCTCCACAGAGGAGCCAACAGTAATCTCACAGCTGCTGTGAACATCAACGAGAGGCTGACTTGTGAAGAGGTGACCAACTCGCCCCTCAGGTTGGAACACAGCGGTGAGCTGGGCAGCACAGACTTGATGCTGTCACCCCCTCAGGACAGCAGCAGTGGGGAAGAGATGTCCCCTTTGCCTTTGGCCAACAGGCTGGAGGAAGAGGAAGAGGTAGAAGAGGAGGATCGGGGTCCATGTGGGGGCTTTCTCAGGCTGACCTGCAGTAATGGAGCAGGACAGTCTCAGGGGCAGAGCCAGACACCAGAGAGCCCCTCTCAGGAAAGTTATGAGTCAGAGACACTTGCAGAGAGTGACTCAGGGGTGGACCAAACAGCACTGGATGAAGTGGATGTCCTAGATTTGGAGGACGAGTGTGCAGAAGTAGAGGACGAGGAGAGCTGGTATGTCTTATTATCAGCAATGCTTGCCTCTGGTTATGCTTTGATCTCTCTTGTTTGGGTTATCTATTTGTGTCTTTACCTGTGCAGCTAAATATATACAGGAGAGATGGGGATTAAAAGTGATGTGCACTACAGAATCATTACCTTCAGGGGAAGCTGAGCTCTGGCATGTCACATATAAAGTTTCTCATCTATAGGTAAAAAGCCCCTTTAGCCAGACGAGTCATTTGTACTTTTTTTATTTTAACCTCTGATTTCTTTAGTGTGATACTCCCCCAAAGGGCAGTGACTATGTGGCATGAGGCTATTTGGGTTTAAAATTAGACCCAACACTGAGCTGACGCAGAAACAACATTCATTTCTTAGCCCACGCAAACAAGGTGTCTTTTAAAGCTCTACTTAACAAAAGCAAACAGTTTGATCACCCAGTCCGATTATTTCATTTTGTTAGGAGGGGAGAAAATGTAAAGATACCGAGCAACTGAGAAAAGGCAATACCAATACTGGAGCAATTAGGAGAAAGTAAAGGAAAGTGGTTGAGTCAGTGAGAAGTTGTTTCTTATCTTTTAAATCAGAACCTTCAGTTTTCAGTCTCAGGTGACATATCTGTTCATGACACATCTGCTACCTGTTTGACTGGTTACATGAACACAAAGGACATTCTTTTTTAGTCTGTCTGAAAAATGCATACATAAAAAACTGTAATTCCTGGAGGTCTTCTGTCAAGTGGTAAAAAAGCATTTTTGGTAAATGACTATTATTTTGACTTAACCTGACACAGATCTGGATTAATAAGGCTAAATCTGCAGGTAGTTACTGTTGAACCTTTTGAAAAGGCTGTTTTGTTTTGAAGCAGTATAACCTTTGCTCATTTTGTTTAGTTTAATTGGCTGATTGTACCCAAAGGAACAGGAATATGGGCCTAATTACTAATAATCCATGTCAATGCTTTGCCAGAGATCAGTCTAGACGTGGGTGTTTATGCTGTGCATGCAGTAATATCCAAAACAGATGCCGTATTGTGTTCCTGATGGCTACTTTAGCAGCTGGGTCTTGAGGCTTAACAGACAGACCATTCATGCCATATCTTCAGTTTCATATCATTAGCCATACCATATGTGCTTTGTGAGGTTATCATTAGCCAAAACATTAAGTAATCCTAACAGCAGCATAATCTGATGTGCTCCAGGCTGAATGTGGCCGCGTGGCTGAACTACTTTAGGTGGGATTGCACAGCATGTGACGAGGCCCCTCCGTGTGTGACTAGACCAAAACAGGGGCCGAAACACTGCCTGAAGGATTTAGTTATTTACTGTTTTGAACTTTAGTTTGTGTAAGAGAATAAGCAGGCTCCTCATAACACATGTTTAAATATTAGAAAAAGACCACTATATTCTCAGACTGGAGCCCAAGTATATTAGATGAGACAGACAACATTTTAACCACTACTAGGGAAATTCAAAATTAACATGTAAGCTTCCACTGTGCTCTACAGTCGCATGTTCATTTCTCTCTGGGCTGCTTGTTTACTAATAGAAAACTAGTTCAGAATCCTAAAGCTCAGGGAAATGGGCCTATTGAATTCCACACAGGCCTTGAC
The DNA here is from genome assembly GCA_015106775.1 of Etroplus canarensis. Lineage (NCBI taxonomy): Eukaryota > Metazoa > Chordata > Actinopteri > Cichliformes > Cichlidae > Etroplus > Etroplus canarensis. Next base: position 13,596 of record VUQH01023868.1, read on the forward strand.
TTCAATCCTCCTAACTTGCACTTGTCATGCTGGCACAGTTGAGCAGAATAAGCCTGACTTTGCTATTTGTGTGGGTGACACGTCGTTATACTTTGGGGTTTATTTACAGCTATTGCGGGATTGATTTAAAAGTGTAAGAGTCTTTTCACTGTTAATGTTGTAACTGCTAAAAAGCCAAAAGTTAAACATAAGTTTACTTTCTTTGGTCTGGTATAATTTGGTTGTTACACATTGGCATTGTGCTTAAAGAGCAATAATAAAACTGTGACAGAGCTGCAGTGTGAATGGATCAAATGCAAACATCAGTGTTCTGCATCAAACACAGGGTTTGTGTATGAACAGAGTAGCTCCTGCCCCCCTCCTCTCCCACACAGTTCAGTCATGCTCTCTGGCAGGATGTGTGACCTGAATATTGCTCTCTGTATTGTCACTCATTCCAGTGGGAAATGGGTCCTTTTGTGTTTATCCAAATGGGAAAATGATTTGTAGTTGATTGGTCCAGAACCAGTCGGTTTGGGCCCTTTTGTATATCCAACTCAAAGGATCAGCCCATGTGATCACCACTTCAAAGCTTGTGGTGACTAAATGGCTGTTTGCTTTCGCTGGAGCAATACTGGCCATATTGCAAAAGAAGCGTCAGATACTGCAGCTGCATAAAATCCACTTTGGCTGATACATTTGTCCTTAATAGACAATACTGATCTTCTCTTGTTGGAGAATGTGGTGCAAAATTACAGTGATAATAAAATTTGTCAAATCATCCATCCACATCCATACTAAGCCACTAAATCTGAATTTGACTCTGTATTTTACGTATCTTTGAACACACTTTGCATTTATGCAGGACATGAAGCAAATATGATTAAGGTTGGGTCTGGCTTAAGATGCTCACAAAGGCACTGCTTACTTGAGACATTTTATCACTCGTTGTTTGCATTGATTACATCATTCAGTTCAAACACACAGTGACAGTCTGAATGTTTGATGTGGGATCTTTGCTGCAGCACAGTGTCCATCTGTTAGGAAAACATTGAGTGACTGGGTGTTACCATGTCACGTACAGTCCGGGAAAAAGACTAATTTACATGGCTTCCACATCCACTTTTACCTTGTATACCTTACACAGCAGTAGTTTACACTAATCTCTAGCTTGTTCCTATTCAGATTTTCTGCTTTTCACTTTCTGGCAAGCATGTTGAATATGAAAGGGATTAGACTGACTACTTCAGCCTCATTGCTTTTTGCATAGCTTTGCATATCCCTGGTTTAACAATGTTTTTTTTTCTTGTGTGGTGCTCCTCTACAGGTTATATGTGTCCCCAAAAAGGCAAGTAGCAGATCCAGGCCCGGACTCTCCACTGAAGTGGTGTCGGCAGGTTCTTGACCACCGCAGCCCGGAGACAGAAATGGCTTGTCGGACCCTGATCAACCGCTTGGACCAGAGTATGCGTTTAACACAGTTTAACTTAACTAAAAAAAATCTTCAGGTTTTTTAGAGTGTTGCAGGGACGATGTATTTTCCTAGGCCAATCCTGAAGTTAGGATCTCTATTTTTTCACCACTTTTGAGTTACTGCAGAAAATAAACTATGGAAAATAAAAGTTCATAAGACATGAACATTATGTCCCCATAGTGTAGAGGTTTATACATTTGCCTTACAAGCGAAAAGTCCCTGGTTCAATTCCAGGTGGGGACACATGCCCCTCTCACCGTGGAGGGTTGTGTCAAGGAGGGCGTCCTGCATAAAACCTCTGCCAAATTACTGATGCGGATTAATCTGCTGTTGCAACCCCTTGGGGAAAATACAAGGGAGCAGCCAAAGGTACGTTCAAGATAATCCTGACAAATTAAAAAAAAAACAAAAACAACTTATAAATCTTGAATTAGAAATACCATCATGAAAAATAAAAAAGACTTTAGAATCTCCAGCACTGAATTGTGCCAGGGTAATTAATCTGAATCGGAGTACTTTATTAATCCCCAGGGGGGAAATTACTCACATCACAGACTCACCATTCTGTATACTTGAATATCAATAAAGAAGATAGCAGTGTAGTTGAGAATATAAAATATAGAACAGCCAGCATGGCAGTAGGTGAAAGTCCAGTTATTAAGGGGAGGAGCTGTGCAGTGTGATAGCCACACTCAGGAATAAGTTTAATGACCTCCAAAACTTTTGTATTCTCATTAGCCACTTGTAAGCAAGCACCTTGTCCTAGTGTCCCTGTAGAGTAGTGGTTTACACACTCGTCCCTGGTTCAATTCCAGGTGGGGACACAAGCCTCCCTCACCATGGAGGGTTGCGTCAGTAAGGGTATCTGGCGTAAAACCTCTGCCAAATTACCAATGTGGATTAATCCGCTGTGGCGACCCCTTGGGGAGAATACAAGGTAGCAGCTGAAGGTACATTTATAAGCAAGCACCTTTTCCTGGACAAATTAAGACTTCAGAATTCATGAGTGAGGTATTTATTTACATATTTTATGGTGTAGAACAAAACATGAAAATGTCTAAAGCTTGTGTTAACCACAGAGCTTATTAATTCTGCAGCACTCTATTCACTCTAGGTGCAACAGCTTAGATAACTAATCTTTCACTCTATTGCAAAACTTGAAGCAAATGAGATTTCTTTAATTAATGAGAGTTTGTATCTAATGGTCTTTGAGTCATTTCCCCAAATCAGAGATTCTTGGCATGGCCAAAAGTTCAGGCACCTAATTCAGCACATTCACTACTACCCCCCTTGTGTGAATGCTCTGCATTCTTATTTACTGCTTACCCCTGCTGTTCGCAGGTCTGTGTAACAAAGCCTAAACCCTCACTGTGAATGTAACTGCACCTCTGTGTGTGGATAGAGGTTTGCATCTGCTCCAACAGAGCCCATTCATTATTAAACCTGTGCACAGCTCCTGCTTCTTACCCACTGCAGAAGCCAAACAACAAAGCTATTCACACCAGGGCTGAATGACTACATGAAGTCATGGGCCAGATTGAATTACCTTCCCCCTCAGAACAGCTCATCTTTTTAAAATGGCAGCACCAGGCCATGAATCTACCTGGAAGCAAAGAGTGTGTTTTATTTAAACTGCAGAAACGGATCAGTTAGCAGTCAAAGTGTGTACAACAAGTTTAAAAGACAAAATTGAGACAATGTGCGAGTATTGTGTCAACTTTTCTACAGCTAACGTGATATTACAGATAGCTTCACACTGGGTGCGGCGTGTTTTTCACTCTGAGAATATGTGATATCTCCTGTCATGTCCCCTGCAGCATCTCGATGGAGGAACATGTACAGCAGCCCGTCAGAGGCAGGCTCAGCGGGCTCGGCAGGCTCCGGCCTGATCTCTCCTGGGTACCACAAATCAACTAACAAATCCCTACTAACCTGTGGCAGCTCAGGTATGGCATGACATTAACACACAGTGCTTCTCCTTTTCTTCTCAACACAACAGTGGGAGTAACGTCAGTTATTGTAAGGATGTTAGTTTGTTGATATTTGGGTGCACTAATACATAAACACTGTGTCATCACAGTTGTCTGACTGGTTAATTTTAAGGACTGCTTTAGCATTTCTGCATGCTTGACCTATTTTACATGTGCTCTGCATTGCTGCAAACCATTTTTCAAAACTTTCCATAAGTATCAGGACAACCTTTCATTTTATTAACTGATATCACAGATAAATAAGCAAATGGCCTTCTTAGAATCAGTCGATGTGTAATTGGCTTATTGCGTTACAGAGATTGCCAGCCGATACATTTCCACATCACAAACATTGGTCTTAAGCATTTGTCCAAACTACATCTCTATACAACAATCACACAGGATATTTAATGAGGTAAATTCTTTATCTTATGCATGTTAACTTCTCTTCTCAAATTAAATCAAGTTTATTTGAGCCTCGAGATGTATTTAATTAAGTAGAACCCAAGGTAAGCCTAGCAGATAGTACACTAGTGTACTTTGGAAGATGGTCAGTTATTATGTAAAGCGTGTTTAATTTGTGTCTGCAGGGGAAACACTGGTATATTGAGCATGATAGGCAATGTTAACATGTGTGACATACATTATATGCATAATGTTGGCTCTTGAACACGGGAGTGCAGTTGTAATGGCTGCTTCACATCGTTTCTCAGTGTCTCTAAATATGTGGTATTTAACTGTGCAAAAACCAGCAATGCTGATGTTGCTGTGAAAACTCTGTAAATAACAAATCTTTGCATGAACTTGTGGGTGGTGATCCTATCTAATCCCAGAGTTTTTACATAACCAAATGCTGCCGGGTAATGTCGTCGCGCATTTGTCTGGCGTGTGTCAGACTGAACACCGGCTACAGCTTTTGGGGGCACCATCAGCAGAGAGCGTGTTCTAGACTAATACTGTTGAATAAAGCTATGCTAACTTAAATATGCCAGTGTCAGACTATTGAATGTTAAACATCTATGTGATCACTCAGATGCTTAATATAAAATGCGCAAAAAGTGTCCAGATCAATACAGTGCCGCTTGTGTTTGTGTGGATCTTTTGAGTTGTACCTCATAAAGCTCCCATTTTAGTGACCTGATTTATTATTGGCAGTGTACACTTGCCACTGTCACTATGCACAATAAAAGAAAAACTGTCACAGTATGTTCAGAATAAAAAATATTTGGAAAAATCAGAAAGTTGTAGCACCATCTTTTCTTTCTTTTGGGGGAGCCTCATTCTGCTGTAAAGAAGTACAATAACTTTCAGAAATTGAGGTCTGTTTCAGATTAACGTTACAGATTTTACTGTGTTTACAGGTGTTACAAGCATGCAATCAGCCCTGAGCTCCCAGTCCTCCATAGACAGCGAGCTCAGCACATCAGATGACTCCATCTCAATGGGCTATAAGCTGCAGGACCTAACTGATGTCCAGATCATGGCTCGCCTACAAGAAGAGAGTGAGTCTACAAGGGGTCACATAGTGTTCTGAAATGTGATTGCTGTTGTTTTTAAGGGTAGCTGATGATTCTGATTTATTCAACTCAGAATTTGATCTGAAACTGCAGAGTTTCATGCACATCTGTTTTCATTTTTGATGTGATAATTCCTGCTGCAGGTCTGAGGCAGGATTGCGCTTCGAGCTCAGCTTCTGCATCACGCCGCAGCTCCACTGCATCTCTGCAGTCATTGCGCCGGGGTGGTACATACAGTGACCAAGAATTTGACAGTTACAGCCTGGAAGATGAAGAGGATGAGTTCTGCTCCTTGCCCCAGCGACGGCATCGTTTCACCCCCTCGCCATTAGGCTCACCTCGGTGCCTCTCTCCTTCCACTTCTAACCATGGTCAGGAATACAGCAGCCGACTTGGAGCCCCACGCACAAGAGCACCCAGGCGGTCTCTCCAGGGCCCCAGTGCAGAGCTGCTCAAATTTGCTAAGAGTGAAGGTAGGCTAACACCAGTAATATGTAAGCATTTTCACCCTAGCTCAAGAAGGGACGATCACAGAGATTCTCTTTCCAAAGTTATGATGATATATATTTTGTTGTTGTTAAATGTGTTATATGTGTGGTTCCAGAGGAGTTGAGGCACAGCATGCCTAATCTGGCCCCCCGCACCAGCCTACGTTCCCTGGAGGCAGTCAGAAACAGCCGCAGCATGGAGGCTAACCTCCAGAGCTCTGGCAACCGCATGTCTCCCCTGACTCACTCCCCCTCCACAGGTAACCCTGTCCTCCTCACCTGGTCCCCACAACTCCTTTAAGATAACAGCACCTGCATTTCCTTGCATATACTCCTGTGTGGCGTCACTTTAATCCAACCACTTTACCTCTTCTTAACTTCTGCATGATAAAAGATAAAAGATAGTTTGACCAATATGCAGACCAACAGCAGCACTGTAGAGCAGTTTTTTAAATGAAAACATCTTTCCTGAATGAGCATGTTTACTTTATAGTGTACACATGAGTGACATACACATTCTTGCCAATTGTTTAATACGATTACACCAGGAAACAGGACAGTTTTATATTTTTAACTGAAAAACAAATATTAACTGCTAATCTGGTCAGCCCTGTTAACCAAACGAGCTGGGAAGCTGTTTAAAATGTAAATTAAAAAATGCAGTGCAACAATATGTAAATCATTTCAATCCTTTATTTTTTTGAAGATTGCACTGGTGCACCGAATTTCTATTTTGGAGAATTTCTAATCTCTTTCTGAAGTATTTCTTTGTGTTTGGTAAAGCAAATAACCTACTTTTTAAAGGACTGATGAGCTAATGCCATCATGAGGTAATGATATAAGATGAGATTTATTTGTCGCATACACAAATATATATAGTACACTATGCAATGAAATGTGTTTTTGTACCTGCATCCAGTTACAAAGCGACTCAGTAATAAATGGACAATGAGCATAGAAGAGTATAGAGTAAAGAAGTGTAATAAAATAGTACTATGTTTAGAAAATGATCAGGATATACAGAAAAAGTAAAACATGTTCAGTATGTTCTGTTTTTATTGCAAATGTACAGAATATATAAAATATGCCAAGTCAAGAAGAAAAATGTGCATGATAAGATAATGTGCAGTAAGTGTGCAAATGTGCACAAGTGTCCTCAAGAATTGCTGTTCCTCCTGGAGTATTGGTCAGATTTTCGTGAAACTTGCACACAATGATCACCTAATGGGTCTTCACCAAAATTGTGCTCAAGGTCATATTTGTCATTTTGTGGGCCCATTTCTGTTTTCATATTACTCACTACTGCTAAGACTATTGTTCTATATTGTAATCTTCATAAAATTAGTGTTTGTGCACATCTGCCATCTATACATAAATGCCTTCATTATGTTTTGGATAGATAAGGGCCATGGTGCAGGCCTAGCATCAGGTCCTGGCTAGAAGCAATAACCTAGTTTACCAATATAATCAGCATGACTTCCCGTTTTTATGAGTGGAAAAACTTAAAGCGTCAGTCACTCTTCCTGTCATGCTGGCAGATTTTTGATGGTGCTCTTCTTTCAGATGGTAGAGCCTGCTGCTAACATGCTGATAGCTTGAAAAATGGCTTTTCTGCCCAAGTTGTATATCACTTGTATCCTGTTAGGTGGTAATGATCATGAGCTTATTGGTCATGATCATGGAGGAAGCGGTCCCATCGGTTGACTTCCACATTAGGAAGGCTGGTTGGGACCTTCCTATCACCATTATGCAAACATCAGGGCTATGGTCAGTGTTATGACATGCTGATGTGTTCACATACTTTCTGACTTTATGACCATGTAGTCATAATACTCCTGATCTCAAGCACTTTCATTTGATGTTGAACAAGATTGATTTATCCTGTATGTGACTGTTTGTGAGCCTCCTTTTCTTCTCGGTGGGGATGATGATGGGGAAAGAATTACAAACAAATGTAAGAATTTTAAAATGGACTCTAAAATATACAGGTACCAGTAGAGTGAAGCCAGAAGTTGGGTTATGCATTCCCTCTTACATGTACTGGTTAAAAGTCGTGCAGCAGTGTTTTGAACCAGCTGCAGATGTGAGAGTAACTACTGGCTGACTCTGACATAAAGTGCATAAAGATGAGCTACCACACCACTCAAGTTGTGGTTTATCAGATTTGACTGGTGATTCTGTGTGTGCAATTGTTATGTCCCACTGACAATACAGTTAATTTAGGTAACTGCCCACAGATAGACAGAACAAATGTTTTTGAGAGGTGATATAATTTTGAGTCATTTCACATTTACGTGATATTGCACTGGTTGTGCTACTTCTGTTTTATAAAGGTTTCCTGTTTTATAACTAACAAAAGTGTTTCTAAAGCGCTCGAAGAAACACTCTTATTTTGTTTTTACCATGGTATAAACAGAATGACAATCAAGTTTTTTGTTTTTTTTTGCCAATATATTTATTGTCTTTTTCAAACTTTTTTCACAAACACATAACATATACACATACATACATATACCCACTACACACTGCATACCCTTGCATCGTAAAAAAAACTAAAAATAGAAAAAATAAAAATAAATTAAGAAAAACAAAAAAATTAGATAAATAAATAAACATAATAATAATAATTTTTTTTAAAAAAAAGGAGAGAAGGGGGGGGAAGAAAGAAAACGGGGGCTACGTT